>JBAMJV010010132.1:0-85511 GCA_037951105.1 Echinarachnius parma
GAGGCAAAGCGGCAAAGAAGACGCTGCGAGAGGCAGATGCAAAACTCTAAACTTCAAGTCCATAAGGAAATATATAAAGAACAGTGCAAGATATATAACAAACTCCTGTCAAGCTCCAAGATGAACTTCCATCGGGAACAGATCCAGACCAGTAACCAACAAAGATTATACGGTTTGCTGAATAAGCTGTCATCGCCGTCAGGGGGTTCAGCCCTTCCATGTTCCGACTCGCCCGTTAATCTCGCAAATAGATTCGCCGAATTCTTTAAACAAAATATAACCACGATAATTGACAACCTGACAGGTGCGCAAAGTCAGGAGATGTCCATTGATTTGCAAGAAAATTGTCCATTTACTCTCCATGGGAAAGAGAAAGCAGCCATGGTCCAAATATCAGAGTATCTAACAGAACACAATTTGAACACTCCCACTCAGTCGGCATACAGGAGACACCACAGTGTGTAGACTGCACTCACCCGCGTTCATAATGACATCCTTATCTCCCTGGACAACCAACAGGAAGCCCTCTTGGTGTTGCTGGACTACAGTTCAGCTTTTGACACCATAGACCATACCATCCTACTTGATAGACTTGCAAAGTGGTATGGTTTTGGAGGTTTTGTTCTGAAGTGGGTGTCTTCATATCTTGCAGCCATTCGGAAAATTTGACAAAGTAGACAATATCTCAATAGGGCAACAATTGAAATTCTTGTTCAATCATTGGTTATGTCCCACATTGATAATTGCAATGTGCTTTTATAATATAAAAGCACATTACAATTATTTAATTCCTTGTTAGGAAGACTATATTATAGTCTTCCTAACAAGGAATTAAACCGTCTTCAGAGAATTCAAAATAAAGCCGCTAGATTAATTGTTGGTGCTCGTTCTAGAGATCCAATCTCCCCCATTTTACATAGTCTTCATTGGCTACCAGTTAAAAAACGTGTCATTTTAAAAATTCTTCTTATGTGCCATAAAGTTGAAAATACTATATCTCCACCTTACTTAATTGAATTGATTCACCGACACACCTCTGTACGCACTATTAAGCCCGGCGCAGACAGAGCCGACTCGACCCAATCCGACTGGTTTCAATCAGGCTAGAGTCGGGCCCGGTCGTTCGGAGCCGATTCATCGTGTTGAATCGGCCCCGACTGGCATCCGACTGTCTCTCGACTTGCAAAATGTGTGTCGCGAGGCACTGAAAACTGAGCCGATCCGAATGAAAACCAGTCGGATCGGGTCGAGTCGGCTCTGTCTGCAGAGGGCATTAGATCATCATCACAACAACTTCTAACCGTCCCTCTTGCCAATACTCAGACTTACGGTAATCGGCCCTTCTCAAAATCAGCCCCCACACTTTGGAATGCACTACCACTTGAAATTCAAAAAATACCCTCAAGTAACTCATTTAAGCAAGCTCTGAAGACATTTCTATTTTTATGATTTATTTATGTATAAATGTTTGCCTTTATATTGATTTTATTTATGTTTGTATTGGGTAAATGTGTTACTATGTAAAGCGCATAGGGAATGCACTGTGCATTATAATGCGCTCTGCAAATTGAATTTATTATTATTAAATTCATTTCGACCAGAGCTGTACTATCTATTTTAAATGGTTATGGGCTTTTTAATTGTGTGTATTTCTGTGATGATATGGGTTTACGTATAAGTTATTGCGATTTTAGCCAAGTTGTCGTGGTGTAAGTTTCACCCTATGCCCCAGTAACGTAAATTCGTAATATTATTCATGTGTTTCTTTCTCGAATGATTGTATGTAGTTAACAACATTTCTTTATACCTAGTGATTTTGTTTTAGCTATTGTGATGTTTGTAAAATATGTTGCATTTTTATTGTACATGCCACCTGCAGATCAGCTCGATAAAATACCATTATTGTTATTATCCGGTAAAGCCCCCCCCCCCCCCCCCCCCCCCCCCCCCCCCCCCCCCCCCCGTGAGAGCCACGTATTTGGCATTTGTGTGGAATGCAATGAAACGGGACTATTCGGTGGCAATTTCGTGGTTATACGTCGGCAGATAATACTGGGCTTTCGTGTCGCTTACGGTAAGACAGATGGAGCCAAAATGTCGAAATGTCTAAACAATTCCGCCACGTAACAGTCTCTGTATCAGCCTCTGCTTTCCCGTATATGTCACGTAAAGCAAGTTTCTGTCATGTATTGTTACGTATCGCCACGGAAATAGCCACGAAACCCTTACCGAATGGCCATTTCTTTTTTGCATTTCACTTACAAAAAACGTGGCTCTTACGCGGTTGGGGGGGGGGGGGGGGGTCTTCGGGAATGTAATTACTTTAAATACTCGTTTATACTAAATGCTCTGGTGGGAGGGGGGGGGGGGACACGTGAATTATTGGTGTACACTCTATATTTGCTGCTCTCTACCCAGGGGTATAAATGGGGACCGGCAGGAGGGGAAAGCCTATATGTGAAGGATCTTCTCAATGCCGATGAGCCGCTTGGAAGGAAATGCTCCCCAGGGAGTGGAGATGGTGCACACAATGTGTGCTGGTTTGCATTGTATCTTATGACCGGGGTTAACAATATCATTGTAAAGCGCTTAGATATGAATATCAATCATATTAAGCGCTATATATAAATCGAGAATATGTATTGTTTTAATTATTTAATTATCTTTATCTTTCATAATGTCTTCTAATTCATTTTTGATCCCTTTTTACGCCTTTATAGTCAGATCAGGCTACCATTATATTGTCAACAACAACGACAACAATCCAGCGTTCACGAACCCGATTCCCTATGTAGCTGTGGTAGATGAGGTAAGAACACATAATCTTTAAAAGGATATAGTAACTTTGTTAACAAGTGCAAACTGTGATGAATGGTTAATACAATGTGTATCGTTGTGATCTGATATTACTAATTAGTACATTTGTGAACATATCACGCTTAATGGAGGATATATGGCAATGTAATGAGCGAACTAGTTGCACTCACTTTTATACACGGTTATAACTTTCCAGTGAATGAGTACAAATTTGTACACTTCAATTGTTAATATCCTTGTAACGAAAGGAGCATGTGAAAACAAAAAATTATTTTCTGAATCAACGTTGGTATCCTGTCTTTATCAAGTCTACACCAACAGGAATAACTATCTACAATACAAGCGCCTCAGACTCGGATGGTGATAATATAGTCTACACTCGTCTTGATGGCACGGTATGTAGAAGTTCATTTAACTTTATACTGTATGGTATGCAGTGGAGAATTTGTAAATCCTCACCTCACATCTTACTCTGGACATTCTATTTTGTATAACTTCAATGTTTGCTAACTAACTTGTCTAAAATGTTTGTTGTTGTTCGTTTGATGAAATTGTGATTCTTTATGATTTTATTATTTAGTCCACAATTCTATAGTTTGTCTATTTTTTATTATTATCTTTACTTTGGCCATAATAAGGAAGGAGCATGATTTGATATGCCATAATAATATATAACATAATATATTACTGATTCTAATTGATGACAATATTGAGTACAGAAGCTATGACATCATAAACATTTTTTTAGAATGTTCAAATATGAACTTCATTTTCCGAAAGAGTATCAACAATAATGCCCAAATACCAAAAATCAATTAAATATGTTAAGTATTGGCTGAGATATGCCCATCCAAATTCTTTTTTTGTCAATAGGCAATCAGTGTTATAGTGCTCTGGTTCATAACTTTATGAACCAGAGCACTATAACACTAATTAGGAAAATGTTATTTTCACACAATCAACTTACTTTTTTAAGCTTGACGTTTCGAACATCTTCGTTCTTCTTCATCAGAATGTCTGAGTCTGACCGCTAGATGGCGCGGTCAGACACTGGTCCCACAGAAATACAATATAAATACTAGAACCCCAACTGAATAAGCGTATAGCGTTTTAACCACAGAGATAGACCACACCTTTATCAGCAAGTTTTTGAAAATACGCACCGAATGTCATGCAAATGAGGTAGTACGTCAGATTTTTTTCATTTGAATAAATTATCAGACGTGGATTCATTGGATAAATTAACACATTACGCAAAAAGCTAAAGTAATTACGCATTGCGCACTTGCAGTTGCCATGGCATTTAAACACGCACTTCTCAGCAAAATTGCGCTTCATAATACCAAAGACGCTTAAGTATTCTAATTCATCTCTATTATTTTAATTACGCGCAGTACTAACAGTTACGCGATGTCATGTATTTAATTGCGCACAGTCAAGAAACAGGGGATTTCCCTACTAGGATCAAAATATTGTTTTTCATTGTGACGTCATAACAGAGGCATACCATAAATTCGTGCGTGATAATCAGGGGGGTGTCACTGCTGCCAGAGTGCAGCGATTTTTGCTCACCGGAAGAGCCCACAACTGGTTGCATTATGGGCTACTTGGGAACTACAGTTAACCAATCACAGAGTAGTTCAAACGCGTCGTCACGGGATCGAGGTCAATAAAACAAGTTCATATGCATACGTCACAATGGCTCCCATTGTTCTCATAAGCGTGATGAAATCTAGGACAGTGCGCAGGAAAATAGGCGCGATAGTCTACGCACTCCATAGGCATGATGATTGGTCCAGTATTTCTAGGTCACTACGCGATGACGTAGAGAAGTGGGCTACGGGAGCTTCAAAAATCGGTTCACTCCGCCATGTTGCCCATGTACAAAGTCTATTGGACACGTGACTTGCGCGCGTTAAGTGAGCCTTCTAGTTATAAACGGGTTGGTTTGTTTATTCATACTTCTATGGTGATAATTGTGAAGTTCGCGCCCGCGCATTATTATGAATGAATTTACGCTAATATTACCATGGCAGCCAGTCGAATTAACATAACAATCGGTGGTTCTCTTCATTAAATTTTGGCCAACTTCCATTTTGAGTTGGGGGGGGGCCTGACTGGTCCCACACGTGACTCAGCATGTAGCCCCCCTCGTCTCTGTTCATGTTCTTAGTCTTTCTTATCCACACCGCTTCCTTCACCCATCTGGTAAAGCGGGTAGATTCTCTTTCCAAGACTTTGCTATTGTCCCAATCGATGCTGTGATTATATTGCGCGACATGATCCGTGATTGCTGATTTGTTTGTTTCAGTCAAAGATGCTTTCCTTTGTGATCTTGTGAATCTTTTCTCTTTCACTGTTGTTACATCTTTTTTGTGTTATTTAAGTCTTACACCAAATTTCCTACCCGTCTCTCCTACGTATGCTCTATCACAATTAGCACAAGGGATCTTGTACACACAATCAGTCGTTTCATGTATGTCCTGCTTGTCCTTGGGGTGTACTAGTAACTGTCTGAGGGTCTTGTGGGGTCTCGATGCTGTGGCCACTCCTGCCTGACGCATATATCTTTCAATGGGTTCCGTGACCCCTTTCACATATGGTAGAACCGCGAATGGTTTTGAGACTGTCTGTGTAGCGCTTGAAGTCTTCTTTGCCTTGGATTGTGTTGTCTTTGGTTTTCCCATTGCATCTTTAACCTGTTTGAAAGACCACTCTGGATACCCGCAGGTTCGCAGAGCTGAGTGAATATGATCTTCCTCTCCAGTCTTGTCTTCCTCTGCATTGATGACGTGATTTTTTTCTGTCCATTAATGTTCTAACTACTGATAACTTGTGGTTCAAAGCATGGTGTGAGTTGAAGTTCAAGTACTGGTCTGTATGGGTCTTTTTCCTATACACTGTGGTTTTGAGACAGACATTCTGATGAAGAACAACGAAGATGTTCGAAACGTCAAGCTTAAAAAAGTAAGTTGATTGTGTGAAAATAACATTTTCCTAATTAAACATTTCACAATCAGATGAATCTTATCAAGCACTATAACACTGATTGCCCATTGAAGTAAAGTTGATTTGGATGGGCATATCTCAGCTAATACTTAACATATTCAATTGATTTTCGGTATTTGGACTTTATTTTTGACGCTCTTTCTGAAATTGAAGTTCAATTTGAAAATTATAAAAAAGGATGGTTATGACGTCATAGATGACGTCACACTTCACCACTCGATTAAGCATGTATTTATACCTCCCCAGGGCTGTGAAACGGAGGCATTTAGTGTGGACAGTACTAGCGGAAAGGTTCGGGTCAACACGACACTGGATTATGCTGAGGTTGTCCAGTACTTGGTCTGCATCAGAGCACAGGTTGGTACAGTAATAAAGGTTATACAGTTGAAAGTATTTTGTTGACATTTGACTTCGTACCAAGTTTCTATAAAATTATATAAAATACATATTTTAGATGAATGGATGGAGGAAGGGGGTTAACTATTCATGTTAACTTGTCGAAACAAAATCTGAGTAAAGAAGATTCTTGCAACATCATTTAGCACGAGATGTTCAGCGGGTCATATTATTACTAAAACATATATTTGCTCACAGGACGATTAGGTATAACACCTCTGACTTCTTCCAACGGGGTTTGAATCTAGCTCTCTCCATCAGATAAGAGGCGTGATTGAATCAAACATGAAGGAGAAGAACGGATCGCAGTCGCTTACATATTATGGAATACAAATTAGTGTTTTATAATTTGCTCCCAGGACGATGGTGTACCACCTCTGACTTCGACCCAGGACCTGAACCTGGCCATCTCCATCCGGGACGTTCAGAACCTCCCTCCAGTCTTCCGGGGACAGCCCTACGACGAGTCTATCAGCGAGGATTCACCTGTCGTAAGCACAAACCAACATTATTACCATCATTAATGATTAATTGGTGTTAAATATGGGTATCTCTATTAATGACGTTCAGAACCTCTAACGAGAATTCTCCTGTAAGTTGTAAGTACAAAGCACATCATTCATCATTCATCATCCATGCATTGATGTAGAACGCCGTTTTCGTCTAAAACGTTTCAAAAACAAAATACGCAGCTTTGAACTCCATCTGTATTGGTAATTCAAAGGTAGAACATTAACTCCGAAACTTTCAACTGCCATCTGCTTATAGCCTTCATCATGTTCGTCGGCGTTGTGACCATCGATATACACACTGGATATAGCACGCTGCACACTGCCGAATGCGCGACGTTGAAGCCGCCACAAATATCTAAAAGTACACCCTATACAAAAGGTGCTCCATTCACTCGCGTAAATCGATTCACGCGAGTGAATGGAACACTTATTGTATTGGGAGTACTTTCCACACTGTCACTGGTTTCATGAAGAGGGCACTATTGCTATATCCAGTATTTGTATATCGATGGCTGTAACCCAACTTGACGCAACAATCATTGATCGTGTCGTAGACAAAGCCTGTAAATAACAGCCTAAGTTTTTGGACTTAAAGGGTACCATCACCCAAACACAATATTCTTATAAATAAAAGGTAACATCTTTAGTAGTTAATTCCATCAACAAATTCAGAAAAATATGTTTCCAGAAAGAACAAATTAATTGGAAAACGGATCATCATTCTAAAGCATGCGTTCATGGGTCTGCATGTACGAATGCTACCTTTGTCCAGAGCGAACGAATAGTCTGGGATTATATTGTCTCGAAACGTATACGCGTGTATAGCATTGGCGCACTCGCAAATGTTTGGCGCGTACGAAACTACGAACTAATACTGGTTCCGTAAGTTGTGGTCATGAATTGCATTGTTTATGAATTACACAACCCTGATATCACAACCCTTGATATCACAAATCGGTACCAAAACATATACTTATGTGTTGTTCTTTGCCCGGTGGTCCCCTTTAAATATTTGCATTGTGATCAAAAGTTTATAAAGTATCTTCTTATTGACTACTCCGTTGCATATTCTAATGGCAAACGTTCATCTTTTTGAGGTTGAAAATGTATATTCAGTACAAAAAGAGGACATCTCAGAGAAAAATAAAACTTCTTACTTAAAGAAAAATTAGCTCATCTTTATAATATATTTTTCACGACTCCTATCAGATACAAATAATCAACAAAGTTAATCTAACATTAATTTTGTTGTCCACTTTCGCTGATTATACAGGGAACTTCCCTGATACGGGTAGATGCCGCTGATGGAGACCGTGGGGTGGACGTGAATCTCCGGAACACAATCGTTTACAGCTTGAATGACACAGGTACACATAACTTATGACATTGCTTGGGCTACTGCACCTTGAACCTTGAACAATGAAAAACTCTTATAGATGATCACCAATCATCTTTGGGCGCTTGCTATAAATCGAAACATTATTTATAATTTCGTGTGACATGGTCCTAGTCCCATTTACATCTGTCTAACTTGTAGACAAAATAAGATGCACATAAAGTGTACAATATAATATTTGGACTACAATTAGTAAATCACTGCTACAGATGGGGTGTTTCACAAAGGTCCTAAGTTGAACTTAACTCTAAGTTGGACTTAAAAAGTATGGATAGCCGTTAGTTCCTTTGAAAATAATATGATTAAGTTATTTCAAAAGGCATAAATTGTTGATTCAAAGTATGATAATATTTCTATTATCAAGGCGATTTCATGTTCTTGATGCAACATTTATGTCAAGTCTAAAATTCTTGTTGTTTTGCTTTGGAATATTATTGTATTCCAAGGCTACTGCTTTTCATAATAGATAAGTTCAACTTAGAGTTAAGTTCAACTTAGGATCTTTGTGAAACACCCCCATGGACTTATTGAACATAATGCATTTTCTTTAGATTTCTTGCAATAATTACATTTTATCATTTTTGACATGATCTGATAAATGACACCAAAATCAACGTCCGTTTATAATTTTCTACTTCCGAGTAAATGATACATTCATATTATTTTGTTTCATTATTTCATTCAATGTTTGTTGTCTACATCATAGTAGACAATACATTCACCATTGACGAGGAAGGCAACATCCGAAACCTGAAGCCCCTGGATCGAGACACGGACCCAGTCACACAGCTCTACACCCTCATCGTGCAAGTGAGTATGTTCAATACTAATACAATCGAAACTGTGTATAACGACCACCTAAAACCATCGTAGACAGATGATCTCTATTCACAGCATCATATAACACAGACCCCGTCACACAGCTCTGTACACTCTCATCGTGCAAGTGAGTATGATCGGTACAATTACAGTCAAACTTGTGTATAACGACCACCTAACACCATCGTAGCAGGTGATCTCTATACACAGCTTCCAAACACAGACCACGCCACACAGCTCATTTTTTATAAAATTGATATTAATTTTCCCTCTGTTTGGAACTCCAGTGGTTCTTATATTTATTTATGTTTTCTATTAGAACTAGAGGTATGAGACCAGGTTTGGTCGTTCAATTTTTATTTTCAACATTCATCATACAAATTGAAAAGAAAATATGGATATTTATTTAAATGGTTTACAAGGCTATGACAAAGAGTCAACGAATAACTTATCATGTGGGAAAATGACATCACGTAAAGCGTATATATTTGTAATTTTAAAAGCGGCCAGTTTGGATTCGTAAAACTTGGACATGCGATGTGACGTCATTGTTCGAACGCCTTGTGCCTTGTGCCTTGTGCATCGTCTAGTGCGCACGAACTAGCCTATTTAGATACGAATAGCGAACCGCGGTGAAGCATTTCGAACAGTGCCCTCAATATCCATACCCATGGTAATCTTTACATTTTTTAAAAGGTGCACCTGTAAAGTGTCAGATATTGGCCAAAATGACATTTGAGACTTTAATCCTATACCAAAATCATTGTAAGATATGTCCGAATGATGTGTAAAAGTTTCATCGAAAAGGAACACTTCTTTCCTGGTTAAAAAAGCGAAAATTTGCGTCAGCTTTTACAACTAATTACAGTATGACGTTTATGACCGTTTATAAACGCTCTTGAGCTGAATGATTATCAATGATAGATATCGTCATACTAAAGGGGGATTTGAAAAAATCTAAGTAAACTCTGTTTTATTCTTCTCCTACCATAAGCCAAACAACACGGTAGAAGAGAAATTCAGAAGCTCAAATAAATTTTTGGTGGAGCTAGACACTTTACAGGTGCACCTTTAAGCACATGTATGTTACACAGCGTATCGCCATTTTGAACTAGGTACGTACTGCATAACACTGAGCAAATGTGTATACGCTCCATGAGCAAGGCGTTCGTAAGATGGCCCCGCATGTATGTTATACGAATCCGAACAACATATTGATATTCTACTTCATAGGCAACAGAAGACGACAATACGCAACCCGCATATCAGACCACCAGCGTCGCGAACGTCTACCTGAGGCTGATCGACGTCGACGACAACGCCCCGAGGTTCAAACCAGAAGGTGAGGTTTCGGCAACGATCCAGGAAAACTCACCGCCAGGGACGCAGGTCGCTTTCGATTTGATTGCCTACGATTTAGACTCGGTAAACACAACACTATTTATTTGTTTCTTTATTTCTTTATTATTATAATAACTATTATTTTTGTACTACTATTTATTTATTCATTTATTATTATTAATCATTATTATTATTATTATTATCATTATTATTATTATTGTTATTAGTATTAATATTATTATTATTATTATTATCATTATTATTATTATTTTTTGTTGGGTGGGGGGGGGGGGGGGGGGGGCGGGGTGTGATAGGAACGTCACCCAAATAGATCGATTGTGTTTTCATTGCCTATAGGATTTAGATTTGGCAAGTGTGAAACTTTATTTTTTATCACTGTCAGTTCATCTATAGCTATGAGGGGGTTACATGATTTCTAACAAGGTTTACTTGACTGGCTGATTGATTCACGAATCTATTAATTTTGTATCATGTAACATATTGAGCAACTTACAAGATAATGAACCGTATGTATTGTGATTTAAATCAGATCATGTGCTCCTGTTATTTTTGTTCGCATTTCTCATAATTATAAACAAAATCCATTCATTCCAAGGATTATTGATAACAAATAATACACACACGAACAATTCGCTGTGTTCTTTGTATCAAGGTCGAAGCCGGTGAAATCAAGCTGTCCTTGATAGGAGCCAACGACATCTTCGAACTGGCCGTCGATACCATCCTCAACAGCGGCACCGTCGACGTGCGCGTCCGCAACAACACGGCCCTGGATTATGACACGATTCCCAGCTTCTCGTTCCAGGTAGGTAGTACGATTGACATGTGGAAGTAAAATGCTTTTTTTTGTTCTTCAGTTTTTAGATAATTTAAAGATAATGGCATTTTAGAGAGTTGTATACTGGGTTTCCAAATAGTGGTGTATATGATGTTTATAAACAACCAAATTATGTAAATTGATATTTTATTTATTTTCAACCTGTGTATGTAATCAATACAATAATGTTGCAGCAAGTTAAGTATTTAATAGATTAGGAACCTTATACGAAGCAGTATGTTCGAAATTTATATCGTGTTTTGAATCAAATTATTCCATACATTTTCTTGTCAACGAACAGCTTTCCATAATATTAAACTAAACTTCAAATTGATGTTCAACTTAAGACTTTGTAAAACTTTGCATTCACATGATTTTCATTTAAATGCAAAATATAGATTAAGGCCGAGAGTTCGACCAATCCAGCAAACTTCAGCCTGATCGATGCCGTCGTTAACCTAACCGATACCAACGATAACACACCTGCATTCACACAGCAGCAATACGATGTGCTCCTACCAGAAGACTCAATTGAAGGAACCTTTGTGGTTCGGATACAGGTAAAACTAAAACAACTCATTAAATGCCATTTCAATTTACGATAAAGTATAATGCAAGGCCAAGATTCGACCAGTGATGCAAATTCTTCAGCTTGGTCGATGCGACCAACGACAACACACCTGCATTCATACGACAACAGCAATACGATGTACTCCTACCAGAAGACTCAACAGAAGGAACGTTTGTGGTTCAGATACAGGTAAACTTGTTTTCTTCTAATAAGAACAATATTGTGACACGAATTAATTTCAACTTTTAAAGCAGATGAAGAAATATAGCGCATATGCCCAGTACCGTGGTCTACATGAGAATAATGATCACATCTACATTCACATGCAGTATTATATGACGTGCTCCTACCAGAAGACTCAATGGAAGGCACGTTTGTAGTACAGAGACACGTTTTCTCTAAAGTAACCATGGTAACGAGCATTATGTTCAATTTCGAAAGCAGATGGAAATGTAGTCCGAAAAATCAGCCAATGTTTCGAGGGTTCTTTGACGATTTTTGTTTCTCACCCGCTCTACATGATGGAGGGGATAGTATGACGTCATAACATTAACCAAACCTGTTATCATTCAAAAAGAGCCATTCAAACATAAGAGGGCGCTCTCATAAAAGGCATTGGTTTCAACCATTTTATATACAAAATTATGCATGTGATGTTGTATTGAAATAATTATTAAATAGAGAGATCATCAACAATTATTTAAAAAACGCTTTTGAAAATTTTTGAAAAAGTGTAAGCATTTTTTAAATTTTTTGAAAAACCATTTAATTATTTGGGCCCCAAATAATTATAAGATCAGATATATTTATTGATATTTCAGCCGTTTCTGGACCGATTTTAACCAAATCAAGTTTATTCTGCCATTAAAATTGTATGTTCTCTCAAATTCGACACTCAGTTTTTAAATACCTCACAACAAAATTGTGATGTACAGCGCCCTCTCTACCAAAACTAAACTACCCCTTTAAAGGACCTCCCCCTCTAGAACGAGGTGGATTTTTCTGTCTGATGTAGACAGGAAAATCCATCTCGTTCTGGAGAGGTCCTTTAATATTATCCCCTCCATGTAGAGCGGGTGAGAAAACAAAGTCGTCAAAGAACCCTCGAAACATTGGCTGATTTTTCGGCCTAATGAAAATGATAAAGAATGCAATTGCCTGGGCAAATGCCTTAGACATGTTAGATAAAAACAACAACAAGATGACACCATTGCAATGGGTAATGATTTCATGGAAGGCAGCGACATTTGTTTTACAAATAATCGGTACTACATGTTGGTTATATTGGGATTACGTTTACGATTGTTGAAACGTCAAATATCGATTTCTAATTAAGATGCTAATTCATTTTGTGATTTCCAATCATTTTGACCGCAACTACTAACGAAAGGACGTAATAGAAAAGACAATAATTATATGCCAGTGATTACTGAACAATAATGCCACTGCTATTATTTTATTTTGTACCGAATGATAGGCTACTGACAAAGATGCCGAGTCAATACTAACCTACGACATAGCAGGCCTGAACGATGAGTAAGTTAATAACGCGCTTTTCTATCGAGATACTGTTCTTTAAATTAATACAATTAAAGGGACTTAGTAAAATTGTAAAAATCCTCAAAATCTTATTGGAATTCTAGCGGTTCCCTCATACCTATGTATTCGTATTAACAATACAATGATGGGACAGGTTTCGGTTTTTCAAATTTCCCTTTCGTTAAAAAGATATTAACGATTGAATTGTTCAGATGTTAAATTATCCACTGGACCGTCAAAAGTGAGTGCAATGAGTTCGTAAATATCACTTTGCATTTGAGCTCATTGCTCGACCATATAAGGTCCATTTAACTTGAAATTTTCACACAACACCCAGTGGACATATCATTTAACAACAATATACATTGTAACATCCACTCATCACTTTTTGCACATGTCAAACAAGTTACTATAAAGATCCCTTTAATAAATGCTTCACCATGCTTCCAACACGTATCGGTAATCTATCCACGACTGTTACGACATTACTAGACATACAATGACTTTTACGGAAATGAACGCATAGTATAACATACTGATTTGATATAAGGTTTAAGGATGTAAAGCAATATGGGGATAACACTGTACAGATATTCAAATACTGTGGAAAAGTGACTTACTTTGAATTTATTCTGTTTTCTACATCGCTCATTCCCAGGGTCCCGTATTATATATTGTTGGATGCATAACTGTTTTTCTACCCTATTCCGTTTATTTCCAAACAATTAGATTGTTTTGTTGTGCTGTAATTGCTACATACATAATCACTTTATATACAATTGTATTATAATTATTATTTGTCAGCTGGTACAATGTCAACAGTGGCAACGGAACCATTACGGTGTCAAACAAAGCCAAATTCGACGCCGAGCTATTGAGTGTCTACTTCCTCACCTGCCAGGTCAACGACGGTGAACGAGTGTCGACAGCCCTCCTCAACATCACCGTCACCGACGTCAACGACAATCCGCCGATCTTTCAGTCGACCACATATTCGACAACGATATCGGAATACAACGCAACGTACGTCGGGGAGGTCATCATTCAAGTAACTGTGAGTATTCTTTTTAAACATATGCACAATCATGAAAAGAAAAGTGCCGTCAATGTTTTGACATCACCATTTTTGGATGTCAGCGACGTCCAAACGACCTGCCAGTTGAACACCTGTAAAATATAGCAGCGAGTTCCTTTTTCAAGTAAATGTACTTGTAAGTGGTGAAGAAACTGTATTTTCCTACCTTAATCACAGAGATGGAAACATGTCCTCATTTCGACATTGGTATCGGTTTGATGTCAACGATCGTATTGGATGAAGTAGAATCCTAAACAACACTGGCAAAGTGATTGATATTCATGGACATTGATGTAATTCTTCTCTCCCATTTTCTCAGGCCTCTGATCGTGATGTGAGTCCAGCTAACAATCAACTCACGTATTCGATCACCAGGGGAGACGACGAGAAGAAATTCGGCATCGACAATTCGACTGGTGAGATTTACAGAGCGGATGGGATAGATGCGGAGACGGATACCTCGGTGTATACCTTGGTTGTCACGGCAACGGATAGTGGCATCTACCCTGGCCCTCTCAACGATAGCTGCAATGTGCTAATATCTGTCACGGTAAACCAAACTTTGCAATATTGTTTTCTTTGACACAAAACCTTGAATAAAATAAGTGTAATGATGCCCCACGAGCATGGAAAGTGGTAGCCTCTTGACAAGGCATGTCTCGTCTGAGCTGAGTTGAATGCCCGGTATAGTATGCATTATGCAGGAACGACTGGACAGCGCGACTACCCTGCACAATCATTTGCCGAGGGGATCGCACGTGAATTCACCACTCGTCAGATAGCCTCCATCAGGCGTTCAGTCGTTCCTGATCCTGCATGCAGCGCAGCCATTGCTTGCTTGAGACACGAAGCCTTGTTAAAGGCTAGGAAATTGGGAACCTGCGCTCCATAAGTAGACAACATTATTATTTTACTATTATAACGATAGCTGCACCGTGCGAATAACAGTTATGGTAAACGTTTGTTTTCTTTGACGCAAAATTTCATTACAATTTGTTTGTATCTACGAAATGAATAAGTTATAAACTTAAATCTTGTATTGGATTATAATTGTTCAGTATATCGTTATATATATTTCCCCCTCCTAACATCCTACAGTTTTGTCCGAATTCATGTCAAGATGCCATGCGTTTCCTTAGCTAACAAAAGTTCTTCTTCAATTCAATTTGATAAAAGCGGCAGTTGATTTACTAAAAGACTGTATACCTATGATGGATGATACAACTAATGATTTATATTTCAATTGCTTTTGATTGTTCCTTTTTTTAAATTAAATTGAACAGGATGTGAACGACAATGATCCAGTATTTACTGCAGCGGTTTATGATGCCACGATTAGAGAGGACGAGGAATCTGGATGTAAGTTTTCCATTTCTAATTATTTTTCTTAATTTTCTTTGAAAAATACTGAATAATATACGAAATCGTATACATGTTTGGCATTACCTATAATAACTGATATTATCGAATATTTGCTGAATGGATTAAGATGACATTTCAATAAGTCCCTGGGTCGGTTTTACATAAGGCAATTACAGCCTTAATTCTACCGACTCCTTACACTTTGTATGTATACTTTGTATGTAGAACTCGTACTCCTTTATTTTCTTTTGTTCTTACCTTGTAAATTTGTTGTTTTTATGAAGTGTTAAATAAATTGAACTTGAACTTGAACTTGATATAGTATCACCGAACCTTCGTCTCGGATTAATTTTACCCTTTTGCGGTTTTGTTGATAAATAAAACACGATTCATATCACAAGAAAGAATCATTAGAATAAGCCAAGTTGAACAGTCCTGATTTAAAATTAACTAGTTACAGTATTTGCCTTTTTAACCGTTTGACAGAGTAAGTTAAACGTTGAAGATGCTGCATAACATGTTTATGAAATAAAGAAGTATCATAATACTCCCATTTCCTATACTATTTGTGGACAGTTGCCGTGACAACCGTTATAGCCAGGGATGATGACGTCGATGAAAATGGAGTGATCTACGCTATAGAGGGTGCTAACATTTTCGTGATCGACGCATCGGGTGGCATTTCACTGAGCGGCGCTCTCGACTACGAAGTGGAATCTTTCTATAATCTCACAGTTACCGCGACGGACCGAGATTCACCGTTTGGCGTCGCTGAGTGCCGCGTGGAAATATCGGTACGAGATGTGAATGATGAACCGCCCGTCTTCTTTGCAAACCTGACGCGGGAAATAACGATACTCGAGAGTAAGTTGTGACAAAGCCATAAACAAACACAATAAATCAATGAATACATGAATAAATAAAGAATTACAAAAAAACTAAGAGAAAAACAAAAGAACAAAGCGATCATTCCAATACATAAACTTACATATATATAAGAAAACAGACAGGTAAAGAAACAAAACAAACTAGCAAACACACAAACAAACATTGAACATGTGAACAAACTAAAAAACAAGCCGAAAACGGGTGGCAAAGATCTTAAATAGATTCTTGACGGATTGGGAGGTTCGGAGCGCTAAGGAAAATAATATATTTGTTAAAAATCGAGTTTTTCAATAAGTAAACAATTATGTTCGATTCTCTTGCATTTTAACACACACAGATGCAACCACTTCCTCAACCGTCGTGCGTCTCTTCGCTGACGACCCCGACACTACAAGCAGCCTCGATTTCAGCATCACCAATGTCGACGCCTTCGATGAGAACAACCGAGCCGTCGAAGGCGACTTCACGACGACGTTCGATGTCGATGATGAAACGGGCATCGTCTTCGTTAACGAGACCCTTGATAGGGAGATGGTTCAGAGGTTTGACGTCACGGTGCACGTCCGAGATTCGAACGCGACCGTGGACGCGCCTCAGCAAGTTGATACTGGTAGGTAAATGTTCCATTAATTTAATAAAGTAGCCTACCTTGAATAATACAAAAAACGTTATCATTTTATAACAATTTGTAATTATTATATATAACACTGCATTTATATTGATTTGATGACACAAAAAAGAACATCAATATGTTTACGGAAATCACGATAATACCCAATTTCAAATAAACATGAGCAATACAAATAAATACAGTAATTAGGCTAATCAATTGAAATAACTTTGAGTAACATCTGAAGGGGTATAATTTGACCTACATTTTGTAAATGTTTCTTAATTACATTTTAGCCACTTAATCTGGAACACGTGTTGCGTCAAGATTGATTTGTAAATAATGAATACCTTCAGTTTTATCTATGTAAGCTAAACTTTCATACTAGTCTCACTTTCTTACAGGACATATATACATATGTGATATGTGTGTTAATCATTATCACTATTATTTTGTTTTCTTAGCTAACCTGGTGATCACAGTTGAAGATGTTAACGACAACGCCCCGGTCTTCATCAAACTCCCCTACAACTTTACCGTTGCCGAGACCAACCAGGTTCGATTTACTATTTCTTTAATATCAATGACGCAACAAACAGTTTGAAAGTTTGCCTTTACAAATTTTGTATAATCGCACAAAGTTGAATATACTGTAGTACACTGAATATGCAAATCGTTTAAATCATGCAAACCAATGTAATTTGATACACTATGTGTGATTAACATGCTTAACAGCACATTGCCCTAACTCATTACATCGGCCAATCGTTCATTTTTATTCCAATATCTCTCCAATATTAGATATCGGCAATTTGATAAAAACATAACTGACAAGAAAATATTCCACTAAACAAAATGAGGCGAACGGATAAAACAAATCTTGTTCATCCTTTATAGGATGGCATGGTGATATCAGTCAACATCCGAGCCGATGACCCGGATGCAGATGACAACGGAAGGGTGGCATACGAACTCGTAGACGATGCCGAGGGCAAGGTCGCCATCGATGAAGTTACAGGTAGCCACATCGACGTTTGAAAATTTAGATTTATTTTATTCAAAGGGATAGTTGATTTTTGGTAAAACTTTAGTAACCAATTTTAGTAACCATAACCCGCACCATGACATTACAAACTAATAGTTATAACTCCACCATGCTCGAAAGGAATATAACAATACAAATGACCAAGTAAAAAGCCTGTTATCATTTTAAAAGAGAAGTTAAAACTCAAGAGGTCGCTCTCTAAAAACTCATTGGTTTTAACCATTTTAAATAAAATATTGTGCATGTGATGTTTTGTTAAAAAAAAAACTATTTTGTACATTTTTTAATAGAGGAAGCATTTAAAACGAAATATTAACGGCTGGTTCAAAATTACCGAATAATTGTGGGGCCCCACAATTATTACAAATGGTTATGTTTATGGATATTTCAGCCATTTCTAAACCGATTTTGATCAAATAAGGTTTATTCTGTCATTAAAATTGTATGCTCTTTCAGATTTGACACTCAGTTTTGCATTATCTCTCAAAAAAGTTATTTTGTGTAGCGCCCTCTATTAGGACATACACTGATTAATGCAAACGGTTGTAATATTCGACGAGGTATTTCTTTTGGTTTCTCTTTAATGAATGGTTTGTGATAGAACCAACAAAAAACAAAACAATACATTTATCAATACAAGACACGATAAAAGAGATAAGCAAACAAACAAGCGAACAAAAAAACAAACAAAAACACACACACACAAAACAAACAAACAAAATAGTAACCTTGCTCTCCTGAATGCATTTTATAACTTGTTTTAGTTTTATTGTATTCCTTTATTTATGAACCCAAATATGAAGAGCTCATTTGCAAAAGGGGTTAGATCCACTTTCTATAACAAATTGAGTTAGCGATATCAGTATATTAATAAGCTACGTAACTATGTAGATTCCAAATTTTGGGACAATTTACTCACTCAAAATCAAAATATAGAAAGTTCAATTTTCATATTCCCATAGGCATGTGTACACAGTTTGACAAAGAAACCTGCTTTACTCCAAAGTTGAAAAAGTGGATCTAACCCCTTTTGCAAATGAGCTCTTCATTTTATAACAGTTTTTAGTTTTATTGTATTCCTTTATTTATGAACCCCAATATAATGAAATAGATCATTGTCATTCAAATTGAAAATTGAGATGAATTTGTTGCAATAACTCTTCATTCCATGCAGGTGTCCTCTCGGTCGCATCCCCGATCGACCGGGAATCCAACGCCAGCTTGTCAATCACCATCCGGGCAACCGACTTGGGCAACCCCGTCAAGTACACGGACGAAGCGCGTGTCATTAACATTCTCGACGTGAACGATAACACGCCCGAGTTCAACCGAAGTTTTCCGACGACGACCGAAGTCAACGAAAACTCGAATGCGTCGACGATCGTCATGCGTGTCCTGGCAGTCGATCTGGATGCTGACCCCGAGTTTGGGATAACGTACAGTATTTCAGCCGGAAATGGCGATGGAAAGTTCAGCATCGATGAAGATGACGTAAGGACTTCCATAAACATGATACACTTTAATGTATTTAAACAATAGGCTTGTACCGAGTGTATGGACTACCAAAATAATAGTACATACGATACGATGGATTTTTTGGTGTTGAAATAAAAATAGGCTTAAATACATGCAGCGAGTATTACAAGTATCTAATTACATTGAATGATTGAATGCGAATCACTGCAGTTTTACATTTGACTGTTTAAAATGTGTATTTTGTTTCATAAACAAATTTAATTTTGATCGAATCAACTATATATTACACACCACACTAGTCATAGGAAAATGAAACCGAATTATAATTTGTAGGTTTAATAAGTATCATGAATACAAATGACAATCTGTTGACAGGGAGAAATAACCGTGACCGGAGATTTGGATCGTGAGGAGGAAAGCCTGTACACACTGACGGTAGTTGCCAGCGATGGGACGAGACAGGATAACTTGGAGGTAATGGCCCAAATTCCCAAAAGTGTCACATCTTTGATCCAGGCAAAAAATTACATTAATTACCAGTAACTGTTTAAAATCATGTCGCACATGTGAAATTTTACATTGTATACTCCGCACAGAAAGAAACAGGACACTTATTTAAGACAACATATCTCATATTTGTTAACGATAAAATATGTTATTGTATATCAAATTAAAGATAAAATTAACAAAATAATAGTTTTTGTCCATTTTCATGGCTTTTGACTAATCGGCTGTTACAAAGGGAACATAAGATTATCATTATCTTATTTAGAAGCCTACAAGAAGATAGTTATCTAGAACGATAGTAATCAATCAAGGGGTGTCGCATGCTCATAATAGAACGACGATAGGAACAATATGCACAACAGATCGAGCCATAATTATTACATTCCTAGTATGTTATTGTCATTATCGTGATTATTGAGACAACGGTCGAAATGTGCTTTCTAGCTTGATCCATAATTTACGAGGAAATCTGATGTTTTAGGTTACCATAACGATACTGGACGAAAATGATGAAATCCCTGCGTTCACGGGCGGTTTCCCAGACATCGTGTCGATATCAGAGGCAACGAACGACGGGACGATCATCGCAACGATCAGCGCCGTGGACCTGGACAAACCAGGCACCAATAACTCGTTGGTTCGCTACGAACTGACGAATGACACAGGTTTGTGCAATTTTCAACATTTCAACCGTTCAGGTGTCATTGGGAATTGTTTGCTTAGAATAAGTGTTCTATAGAATATATAATTCAGATCTTCCACGAAATGTACGTAGTATGAAATTCAAATGTCATGAAGTTGAAGTATGGTACAAATAGCTCTGAATGTTAAAAAACACTTTTGTACTTTATTTTTTTCGTTGTCTGCTTTCAGCCATCTAAAACCCGTTTGTATGATCAACACGTTTTACAAGATCTCTACTGATAGAAGAAGTGTCTCTCCCACCCTCCAATCAACGCCCCAATGCTGGCCCGTTCGCTAAGTTCCCTAAGAAGCAGAAGCAGAAGTTCCTTTCGACGTGTCAGACGATATTTTCTTTGCTCATTTTACCACCGAACCTTGCACAGAAACTGTATAGAAAGTTCATTGCATCCTATAATCTCCTCATATTCGATAGATGCCTTCGAGGTAGACTCCGTATCAGGTGCCGTCGCCATTAGCACTAATAACCTGGTCCAGGGGTCCTTCTTGCTCTGTTTCGTCGCCTACGACCTCGGCTCGCCGTCGATGATGTCTGAACCGAGGTGCTTTGACTTGGTCGTCACGGACTTCAACGATAACGACCCTGTGTTCGTGTATCCAAGCCAAGGCGAGGAGATATATCTACCTGAGGTATGCATTTATTTATCACGGTTTTTTGCTCATTCGCCTTCCTCCTCATTTCCTAATTTTCTTCCTCCTCCTCCTCCTCCTCCTCTTGATCTGTTTCTTCTCTCTTTTCTCCCTCAACAGTTCAATTCTAGTATAAATTATATGTATACTGATCATCGCTCGTTGTCATCTTTGTCACTATATTTTCATGGACAATATGATGACAATGGTATAAACAAAAGCAAAGGGATTTTTAGGATAATTTTATCTCTGACATCATTATTTTATCTATAGACTGATAAAGAAAAGCATTGGATGAAGTCATGTAATTCTCGTACTCTAATCCAGAAACCTGGGGGTGTATTCTGAAGTTAAAATTTATTTTATCTACGTCATATCTACGTCACTAAAATATATTTTAGCAAATCGCTATTTCTTATATACAGGGTACTATTTTAGTGACGTAGATACAATCAATTTTAGCTTAAAATCGTTTTCAGAATACACCCCATGGTCTTTACTAACACGGAAATTGCGCATTTTGCCTTTACAATTTCAGAACTATACAGGTTTCGTCACCACAGTCCAGGCTACGGATGAAGACGATGGCATAAATGCTAACATCACGTATCAGTTCGACGTGGCTGCCGGATCAGGGGACTATTCACAATTCACCCTGGACCAAGTCACCGGCGAGATCAACATTGTGACCGTCACAGATCGGGAAGAAGTGGAAACGTACATCGTAAGTATATATTTTCAGTTGTTATATCTGAATGAAAAGGGGTTAGAATTGTTGACCTGGATTACAAATCCCTGAAAAACAACATAACACACTCTTTTGCTTCGGGAGGTAATAATAATAACAAACAGTTCTTGAATAGCGCATATCACACCAAGGTTTGGGTCTCTATGCGCAGAGGGATACATATTAGAAGGGGATAGGATGAATACAGAGATATATAAGAGATAGAGGGGAAGAACGAATGCTAACACAAGTGACAATGTAAACAACAAAAATATATAACTATTATTTATACCACTTGAACGACAATGTGGCGTTGTTAAAAAAAAACCAAATAGCTGAACACAATGAACCTGCAATTCATAGACATTTCTCCAAAAACATTTAGTTAATTTGTTTTTCTATAATAATCCAGCTGACAGTGCAAGCCATCAACAAGCATGCCGAGCCCTCTAGATCGTCTGAAGTCACGTTCTCTGTGGTGGTCAACGATACAGACGACAATCTACCGCTCTACTGGGGAGAAGTAAGTTAATGTGGTGTCTCTTTTGCTTGCTGTTAGTTGCTTTGTTTTTGTATTGATTTTAGGGCATTTAATAGCCTACTACCCAAAGTCTTCCGGAGGCACTGCCCCCTGAACCCCACCCGTGCTTTCGCGCTCGTAGGTTGGAACCCCCTCGAAATTCCTTGATTCCATGGGTTATAGATTACCGAAGTGTGATGACACATATATTACTGGTTCTAAACAATGTCAGGCAAGTAATGAATTTGTGATCTAGCGCTTGCTACAAACAATAATCGTCTTCGGAAATAATATCGCTAGTGATATTCGTTTGTCTCGCAATGTATGGTCAACTAGGAATCTAAAAGATCACGACGTTTCGTGTGCCGCTGCAACACTTTGTCAAATGATATAATCTAATGTAGACAATCGGTATTTATGCTCTACCGTGGCTCCCAACGCAGAATCTCACATAAGCGAGCACGTTCCCGATAGTTCAAAAACGGGCCGCGTCGATTGGCCGGTGCACACGGGTACTCAACCAATCAACGGGACACTGGTTCGGTCCGCCTACCGAACCAGCGTACGATACGTCGCCATGACACTCCCCTACCATCCGGCCCCCCACCGGTTGATTCGAACCCACGGTCGAGCCGACCCACCTTCTTGCTACAACGCTCATATCTACGTATCAATTTCAGGGCAGGGCGCCCGTATGTTCAATCAATAATAGTAAATATATTATCCATTGCGGATATAGTAATCGTCTTGCTTCTATCCACTTCCAAAAGCCCGAATGAAAGGCCAAGTTGTTCTAAACCATATGGTTATACTATGTGGCAATTTGCTGGTAAATCACTTGAGCATAGGGAAGATCGGTACCAAATACATGCAAGAGAGAAATAAGGCACCATACAAATACTCAAACGCAACATTGTAAATTATGGCTGGATAATTGTATGTAATCTTATATGGATGTAGTGTTTGTCCTTCAGCGAGTCAATTTATCCACAATTGCTGCTCTCTACCCAGGTGTATAAATAGGTACCCGATAGGACAGGAGGTGAAAGCCTTTATGTGAACGATCTTCTCAATGCCCATGAGCCGCTTGGAAGAAATGCTCCCCAGGGAATGGAGATGGTGCACACAATGTGTGCTGGTTTGCATTGTATCATATACCGGGGATAATATCATTGTAAAGCGCTTAGAGATGATTATCAATCATATAAGGCGCTATATAAATTGAATATATATCGTAAAACACTCACTAAAAATGTTTGTTATGAAATATTTCCTTTTCAATTATTTGCTATCTATATACTCTGTTTACCGTAGAACACAGACTACCGTGAACCACGTGAGCCTACCGCGCTGACCGTCATAGAAGAAGAAGGAGCAGGAACTTCTGTGGGGTACGCCCCGGAGGCTGAAGACAAGGATGGAGAGTTGTTTAACAAGACCTACTACTTCATAGTCGGTACGTAGTATTCGGTCATTTTTAACAGATGAGAAATGTATAAACAATATATAGAAAGGTACATACCCTAAGACGCAAACAAAACAAAACAAACAGACAAACAAACAATAAAACAGACACAAAATCCAGCAAACACAAGATAATAAACAAAACAAACACAATTGCTGCTATCTACCCAGGTGTATACATGGGGACCCGGTAGGAGGTGAAAGCATATATGTAAAGGATCTTCTCAATGCCCATGAGCCGCTTGGAAGGCATGCTCCCCAGGGAGTGGAGATGGTGCACAATGTGTGCAGGTTTGCATTGTATCCTATGACCGGGGGTAATATTATCATTGTAAAGCGCTTAGAGATGATTATCAATCATATTAGGCGCTATATAAATCGAATATATTATTATTATTTTGTATGGACTCAAACAGACAAACAAACAAACAAACACACAAACACACAAACACACACTCAAACAAACACACACACACAAATCATACTGTTAATGCTTCTTTTCTTTCTGTTCGCCTGAAGACGGAAATGAGGACGGCTACTTCGTTCTGGACCAAGAGTCTAGACTGATCTCCTTGGCTAGATCTATCGACCGAGAGACCATTTCAGAAGTCAGTCTGGTCATAAGAGCAGACAGCGATCCCCAGTTCGAACCGCAGGGCGACACCATCGACCCGACCTTCGATCATCAGATGGCAAGGGTTATGATTACGGTTACCGACATCAATGACAACGGACCGGTTTTCTCACATGACGATTACTACTCCGGTAGGTCGATAACGAGTTTATTGTAATTTGATGATATAATATTTTGTTTTACCGTGATTATCTCATGTCACTGTAAATGCACAGAATGGACAATTTTCCCATAAAAACTTATGATAGTAAAGTCACTTGACCTTTTAATAAAGTAATAAATAATACACATAGATTGATAGGGGATAAACTTATACCCACAAATGGGTCAGTTGATTTTTGCAATACAATTTAGCCTCAAATGCTTCTACAAATCAAATTCATTACTCCTTAAGTATTCGTATAAATAACACCGACCCTCAGGCATGTAAAAAACAAAACAAAATAAGTTTCAAACCAGGTTATAATCTGCTTTAACGTGCCTGCTCATTTAATTTCGATGGTTTGGGGACCTTTTCGTTTAATAGAAGAATCGTTGCACATTATTGAGCCCTCCGGGAACTCGGTCCTCATGATGATTAAAAGAAGGTCTAAAATATGACATATCTTTCATGATACACACTATTTGAAATGCCCTAAATTGTGAGTATGTCATCTATTCTCTGCAGGGGTTTTATACAGCACGTTATTCGGTGAATTCATCATCCGGGTTACTGCAGAAGATGCAGACGAGGGTACAGCTGGTACCACACTATACTCCATAGACGAACAGTGCTCTTATGATACAGGTACGTACATCGACAAATACATATATAGGTGTCCATGAGTGTAAGACAAAATATGATGATGATGGTTAAAATGACGATATTGGTCATTATAATAAAAATTATACTATGGCTGCTACTAATACTATTACTGCTGCTGCTGCTGCTGCTACTACTACTACTACTACTACTACTACTACTACAACATGTACTACTACTACTACTACTACTAATAATAATTTTATTATAACTACTTCTAATTTTACTCTACTAATACTACCTTTACTAATTTAGTAGCTTTAAAATCATTTAATTCACATTTTGTTAATGATACATAATAATGAGATTTTCTGGGCACGTTTACTTTAAAGCCCAAGTCCAGTTTCGGGAAAGTAGCCGAATACATCTATATTGATCAATATTGTTGAATATGTATTGAAATAGGGCTTGTGTGGTAAAATACGAACCTAAGCATCGTTAAATACAGAAATATCGGAAGAAATCCAATATCCGTCTGTGAAATTCATAAATCCACCGCCCGTTCAGACCTGTCAGCGCCGCTAGCGCTGGGGGAGATATCGACAAGCTAGGGACAAGCCCGTATATAGCGAACACCTCGTGTACACCTCGTGGTCGTAATATACGTAGCGTATGAGCGATTCCGCGTTGGCGATATCTATCCGGCCCTAGATCAATTCATAATTTTGCAAATATATCAATTAGTAGGCGGTTTCTTGGCCAAATTTGGATAATCCTATATTAGTACAATTATATTCTTTCACATTATTGGTAATAAGAGCTTCCATTTCATTTTTTTGAGAGGAGGGCGTTTCCAAAACTGGCCTTTACCTTTAAATAAAATAATGTTGACAAATCTAGAACACTTGCATTTTGATATTCTTTCTTTTGTTGAAGTTTGGTAACATTATTACATACATTTTCGTCATTATAACATACAAGTAAAGCATATGTAACATTTATAAATTATCATTATTCCTGACTTATATTTGAATTGCAGCTGGAAACCCGAACTGTGACCTTAAGGCCTTCAGGTTTCCCTCGCCCGAGGAGGGCGACATCATTGCTGCTCTCAGCTTTAGCGGCGTGGACGAGTCTCTCACGAACTACTACACCGTCACCATCCGGGCTACTGATCCCGAGAGTAATTTCACCGACACGACCGTTTTGAACGTAAGTCTCTCTGATACTACTAAAAGAGGAGGTTGTGTTTGTTTGTTTGTCTGTCCGGCTAAGCAAATCGCAATGCCTTGAGGTATGAACCCCACCTTCTAGGTGATGATTGCTACTACATTTAGGGAGGTAATGGTCAAAGTGTATCAAATTACATCAAACGGAAACAAATTGATGTCAGATTAAAACAAATCCCCGATCAAAACGTTTGAAAATCAAAACCCATTTTATTCTTCCGTTATCTTATACGCCAAACAATGTAGCACAGGAGAAGTGGGAAGGTTCCTTGTGATTCAAGTTGAAATTGACAAATGTAATGCTTCACTCAAATTAAATTTTCTCTTTTAATCATTATTTTGACACGAACTTTCAGTTGTACTATCTCACGGAATACGATCAGCTCAATGTAGTCTTCAGAGACGAGCTCGACAACATAATCGTTGAGCAAGACAGTTTCAGTTCGTAAGTACATATTGAGATATAATAATACTAATCATAGGCACTTATAGAGCGCAAATTGGAATAAAGCCTCTAAACTTATTATTTTGTATATTATAGACAGTTTTACCATTTTAAGATGCATGTATATTAATTCTGACATTAATTATTCATTAAAATATATTGATACATTTTCAAAATTGATTTTTATTTGTATTTATGTCTTTATGTATGTATGTATTTATTTTATTATTATCATCATTATTATTAATTTGTTTAGGGGTTAGCATGTGTAAAGGTTTCCTCCGTATTAATATAACACTATGAAATATGTTTTCAGTAACTATTGTTTTCAGCGTTTAACGACGTATATTTCCTAGATTGACCTTATTGGCATGCATGAGGGTGTGTCAATAGCATGAGTGCATTATAAAGTAGCACCTGCTGGAATGCTCCCCAGGGAGTGGAGAAAGTGCACAATATAGTGCGGAAGTGTATTAAATGGCCGAGTTGTACATAGTAGATGCAGGTCCCTCTGGGAAAACAGAGCAAAAAGAGCACTGAAGAGGCTAACTTGGATAAAGAACACTACAAAAAAATAAAAAATAGAGTGTGATACCAAGCTTTTCCGGGCGTACACCGTATTAGTTGTATTATTTTCCATTCGTAATGCGCTTAAACATCAGTATGAAGCGCTATATAAATAGTATGTATTATTATTATACCATCTACTGATATCCCCTCGCGGTCGAAGAAAAATGAAGACAAATTATTGACAAGAATGTTTATGTATCACTTAAGCCCATGATCGGAATCGGTCTTGCTTTTAATCTTTGACAATATAATATCATTTGTTCCCGTTTCCTTCACTACCCTTAGTTTGATGAAAGAGATCGTTGAGAGTGATAGCACCTACAAGTACCCCAATGTCACCGTCAATATCGATGATGTGGATTATCTCAAGGATGATGACGGAACACCAATTGTCATCCAAGATCCGTCGTTGTAAGTGATGCAGGAGCTCTCAAATGACCATCACTAGCGTAGATTATCACACTTCAAGAGCTGTCTTCGCATTTAGTATCAACATTATTTTCGTGTATTTTATGTTAAGTACATAATAAAGACAAGTATCTATAGTGAACTATTAACATTATTTTCGTGTATGTTATGTTAAGTGCATAACAAAGAGTATCTGCAATCATGGTAATACTAAACCTAAACATCAGTCTTCATATTATCTTCATCTGTCTTGATACTATAGTGGACTATTAACATTATTTTCGTGCATTTTATGTTAAGTACATGATAAAGAGTATCTGTAATCATGGTAATACTAAACCTGAATATCAGTCTTCATACTACGCTGTACGGTAGGATTATGGGGTAGAGTAAAAAGTCGGATATAAAAGAAAACTTTGGGGATTTTCTCCAAATTTGAACTTGTAAAGGTGCATAATTATTCAAGTTACACAATTATATCAAAGGTGCACCTGTAAAGTGTCAGATATCGCCCGAAATTACATTTGAGACTTCAATCCTGTACCAAAATCATTGTAAGATATGTCCGATTGAAAAAGAACACTGCTTTCCTGGTTAAAAAAGCAAAAATTTGCGTCAGCTTTTACAACGAATTACTGTATAACGTGTATGAGGGTTATGACCGTTCATTAACGCTCTTGAGCTGAATGATTATCAATGATGGATATTGTCATACTTAAGGGGCATTTGAAAGGAATAACCTTTTTTTTATTCTTCTCTTACCATAAACAAACCAACACGGTAGAAGAGAAATGTGGAAGCTCCAAGTAATTTTCGTGGAGTTAGACACTTTACAGGCCTCCCTTTAAAGATAATGGACCTGTGTCACCTATCATTAAGTATGGAATATTAAAAGCAATACAATATATCTGTTTCAATGTTCAATGTTAACTATTAGTATTCATCATCTCTTTCAGACGTAAGAGACGGGATACACCTGTCATGACTGAGTACAGAACGCTAATGAAACTACACGTTATAAATAACTTCAATAACACGGTCATCCCGCCTGATCAAATTCAATAGTAAGTAAAAAATGAAAATATTAAAACATTCACGTATCGGTATATGATAGAAAGTCTGTTTATTTCATATGACCCACATTTCCCAAGCTTCAACACATAACGTGCCAAGTGCTTGCAATGCAGCTACTGATTAGATGCCACGTCTATTATTGCACTCAATGCCCATTGTATTGTGCGGTGGCATTGTATACGTAAGTGGCTCTATTGTTCAGTGCACACCCTAATATTCAGATAATATGGGGCATTTGCTATTCATTAGATTCCTTTCAAATACCCAAGAAGCAATTTAGCTGTGGCATTCCATTCAATTTTGGGTTCATTAATGTTTGACAATTTATTGACATATCTTTGTTGTTAAGGATTGAGTTCAAAGTGAATAACAGAAAACATGTAGTATGAGGTGGACAGTACACGGAATGTGATACTGTATTCACAATAATTATGCAACATTTATATTTACTTATCATTTTATTTGCAAGTATCCTTTACATCATAATTATTATCAATTTATGTTTATTCGATCAATAAATAACAAGTTTATACATATAATGTCATGTATAAGTATATATATATATAAGTAGTCAAACAAAACGTTACAACAACACTGTAAGGACTAAGGAAACATAGTTTCTTTCCAAATTTTCGCCCATAAGGTTTCGCCAGGGATTTATTTGAACTGATCTGAGTTAACACAACTCAATTTGAATGTATATAAATAGGTACATGTATATATGACATAAATAATATAATAATTATGTAACCTTTGCATTATTTTTGCAGTATTGTTGATCACGCTGACAGTAAACATACCCAGCAACTGGAGTATTATCAAGTCGAGGAAATTTCAGTGAGTGTAACACATACGTTTTCTGTACTAAATCATATTTAATCATAATCTGTGCCAAATATTTTTATCACGCAATTTATTGGGGGACTCACGTTATCTATTTTTCCCCCAGAGATTTTCCCATTATGTTTTGTATTTGTTCTTTAAATTATTGGGGAGGAGGGGAGGGGGGGGGGGGGGGGGGGGCACGTCGTGCTCCCCGTATTCTGGTTTGGCGATGAATTTATCTAAAAGGCATTATGTTGCTCTCATTACTCGTATAATGCACTAAATTTGCATGCTTTCTTGCTTTCTTTTTTTAACATACAAAATGTATCAAAGAAATTTATCCACCATTGGTAAGAGATTGTAATAAACACACTCACAAACCCGTTACATGTATGCAGATGCGTTCATGGCAACAACACAAGCCATGTGTGTTAGCATCAATTAAATCAACTATTGCAGTACATACATACTGTAATATAACAATTTATTGTATTTTCCTCTAATTCTATAACACCATCGAGATTATAACTGGAATCGTCTTCCAAATCTTGTTCGATCAGTTAACACCCTCAGTACATTTAAATCTCAATTAAAAACCTACCTGCATCCTAAGGTATGTTAATATCATATTGAAGTATGTTTTTTTATTCACACGTATTTACTTATATAGTTGGCCTATCTATTGAACGATTTGTATTTATAATTATTGTTTTTGTTCGTTTTTAAGCGCTTTGTATCATTTGCGGGTTTTTTTTGTGTGTGTGCAAAAAACGCTATATAAATGAGGTAATTATAACTGAAATGCAATTATTGTCTAATACCTTCTTTCAGTACAAGGTGACGGTCCCGGTATCTGACCCTCTGACCGCGGCGATGACGTCCAGCTTTGTCCTAGCTGGAGCGATGCTATTATTCTTATTGCTGGTCCTCCTCATTTACTTCTGCAGAATAGGCTCGTACGTATCAAACAGTCGGCGTTGCTGTAATTGTTTAAGGTCTTGATTGATTGATTTGTTGTTTTTTGATTGATTTTAGTTGTTCAAAATGATCTTTTGTTTAAAGGCTAGTTTGACTAACATAAGATGCTATATTTTCTAATAGTTTTTACCATTTGATGAGAATTTTGATATATTGTACATTGTATAATTTTGTTGAATTGGTAAATAAATACATTCAATTAAATTAATTTCAATTCAAATTAATTATCGTTTCAAATAATTGTTACCACTGCGAATTAAGCGTTTATTTTTTTATGATATCTTTTTATGCTATTACAAGATGGAAGGATCTTATTATCCCTCTTGTGAAAGAAAAATGAATACCGCAGTAAACTTGTCTAACGTACTACAATGCCATGACCCATCTTTCTTATGATAGGGAGAATATCTGATATCTACCTTTTCAAAAATGCTAGTTCTGATACTGCCTTTTATTCTTATCTAGTACTATTTTAGGATTGAAATGTAACCATTTTGGATGCATTAATTTACAGATTAGACTGGTTGCTGTATCATATTTGGTGAATCTCTAACATGTCATTTAAATGCTACATTCCTGAGAAGTAAACGGCGAAACCAAATCACATAAAGTCTTGTTAATTCTGACAATAATGATTCTCCTGTCTATTGAATGTTTATCTTAGTTCCTAAAACACTCAATTTAAGACATTTCACGAATTTTCTGATAATATTGTTTCAATTCTTTAAACGAAATGTACAGACTACAGCGTCAGATTCGAGCCCTAATGATAGACTACCGCCAACAGACTGATCGGCAGGACACAGCAGCACCGAACACCAATCAGTTCGCCGAACAAAAGTAATTACGTTTCCATTTTCTTCCCTTTTTATTCTTTTACAATCTAATTCACCATTGTATTGCAAATATTAACACACCGAACAAAGCTAACACTGACCGAAACAGTGCGCCAATTTATCCTACAACAGGAAGCAAACCCGTAAGGCCAAAACAAAAACAAATTGTTTGATTGGCGTAACGGGCAACCAAAAATTAGGGTAGGTCGGTAGGGATTTTTTATTTTTTATTTTTTTTCTTTTTCTTTTTTTTTCGCACAAATACACAAAAACACACACAAAACACATCGCAATTGCAAATTCTATTGCAATTTCTTATTTATTTTTTATTTTTTGTTAATTTTTTTGTTTTTAAATAAAATTCAGAAAAAACCTCTAGGGTTGGCGTGCATTAGCGCCGGTATTTTTAGGGGCGGGCGGGTTACGCCAATCCAACCATTTATTTTTCATGGCCTAACCATCGGCCCCAGGGACCAATAAGTTTGTCAAGCAAAAGTTTCCTAAACGCCATATTTTGCATCTTTGTTTCCAAGAGATTTTTTCCAAAAGTATTTTAAAAACCTTGATGAATCATCATTATGGCAATTTTATAGACATGTCCAGGTTTGTTTTTCAAATAAAATATATACTAATTTATAATAAATAATGAAGACTACATAATGCGAATCTCTAATCTCATTTCCGTACTTATTAATGTTCAGATTCTTTCTTTATGAAATAAATTTAACCTATCAGTTCTAATCAGTTAAGTATTAAATAAAACAATATCATGAATTTAGAATTCCCTGAAAAAGCGTATTCCTTACCATGCTTACGATTGTATTTCGATACACGTTATCTAAGGCTATTGTAAAGAAAAAAAACATAATTCGTAAGTCCTTCATTTTAAGTACTAAACAAAACATTATACATTTCATGAAACAAATGGGGGTTAAATCAACTACCCAACGGACTAAGAAAACGGGTCCAATATTCATCCACATTACTGCAAAACACTTCAATTGTAGCTACTTTTTTGTGCAAATTTGTACCCTTGTTGCTTAAAGGGATAGCCCCTCTTTTGCAAGCCAAATTTCAAAAGTTGCGAGATTATTGTCTTATATGAAAGAAAATGTCATTTACAAGTTAGGGGTTGAAATCTCTTTTTCGTGGAGTTATAGAGCTAAAACTAATAAACCATCGTCCAACGGTTAATTGTGCACTATACGTATATTCACCCAGTGAGAAAGTTCGTACACGGATTCCACGGAGTACCACAACGCTATGCATGACCCCTACGTGACCCGCGCTAGCTACGTGACCCGCGCATACATAACAATGGATGAACGAATACTGTACAAAATAACCAAACCTCGCTTAAACTGACTACATGTTATTACATATTCTTCATTTTTGAGATTTTTTTCCGTGACATACCTTTACAAATGTCGGCTTCACAATACCTTTACAAGAATAAGTACAATATTATTATAATATTATGCTAAATCAGTTAAACTCTTTTCTAGACCGATATATAGTTTGATGGAGGGACGCATTCGTTTTTCATTCGTAGAATCCAAATTACAGGGCTGTTCGATCTGATTTTGTGTGTGTGTGTTACATTCATCCTCATCCGTCAACTGGAAACTGTTCAGACGTTTTGCAAAAGAGGGACTGTCCCTTTAAAGTGAGACATTTTATGCATGCAATAATTCAAATCAACTTCAATGATTTCCCCTTCTGTTGTTCTTTGCAGGAATCCACTCTACAATAATCCACAGTATCATGAATATCAAACAGTTATTGAGAAAACCACGTAAGTTTGCTACCTTATTATACAACTTTTGATGTGCAAGTTTGTAGGAAAAAATTATAATTTTGATATGATATATTTTAATGACATACTATTTAACTTGTATGTACATTAGCTAGATGGTCGGCATAAGCACAACAGAGATTCATTGTTTAGTCACAGTGACTTTGATTCTGACCTCATCGCTTAAACTTTTAGGGTAAACAAGGTGTTTAGCTTGATAACTCTTTTTGAAATTGAAAGTAAAACAAAAGAAATTGCTGTTTCAAACATTAGAAATTAGCTATTTTAACGAATTAGTCTATTTGACTAGAAAATGTTGTCCAACATCATATTTGTAGACGGGGAATATGTGAGCAATGAGCATTTATATTGTTGGCCTATCATCATCAAACAGTAACATAACAATAAACTATTTGATGTTGCGTCCCCGTTTTACAGCCGAGAGTCGGACGAAGCAGACGAGGCGACGGAACCAAAAGAGCCCGAAAGAGTGTCAGAAGCGGAGAGCGCTCCGTCGGAGTTTCAGGAAGCCATATTGCAGTTCGACAAGGAGGAGGAACACGAGGACGATGTGTATGATTTCATACCAGACAAACCTAATCAGCTGCTGAGCCAGCTCCTCGCCGTGGTCGAGGATGGGGGTGAGGCGGGTGTCGACAACACCGCGGCTGACTTTGGAAAAATGGAACAGTATTTCTCCGATGTATAATGTAACTCTTGGCTTGCCAGGGATAAGGGCAGCTCGTTGTGAATTATGTGTAATGTGTGGTGCAAATTTGCAACATTAGGAATCAATGGGGATAATCTACCCTAGAGATGACGAATCACGTAACATACAGTAGTATTAATACTGTGATTACCCTTTTCTCTATTTAGGAGACCAAGTATGTATTGATTGCATTGATGCTGGTGTTTATCGGATCTGGGCTCCGTTGCAGAAAGAGTTACAAATGATTGTAGAGTTGCAATTAGTTGCAATTGACAAGTCACATCATGTGACTATTGCGCACATCTGAACGTCTTCAAACATCTTCAAACGTGCATATTATGTTCTGACTTGCAATTTATAGCAACTTTACAGTCGATTGCAACTCTTCCTGGTAAAGGGGCCCAGTGTAAGCAAAGAAGGGACATTTTCTAGATTTTACATGGAATCGAGTTTGGGGTAGACATTTACCTCGCAGCTCATTTTTGCTTAAAGATGAAGCTTGGATCAGATGCATTTCTGTATTCCTTTATGAAAATGCGTACGATATATGCTCTGTTCTTCAAGTGATATATGCGATTATGTTTTTTTTTAAATGTTGGAAGGACTAATATATTTAAGGCTGATCCACTAATGGTTAGAAAATACATTTTGTGCCAACTTAACATACACACACAATACAAAACGAAATAAACAACAACGAATCCTAATAATAAGCCTACTGTTCATTCCCTTGGCGGATTCAATATTGGAAGCAAAACTGAAAGCGCTTCAAATCCCATCGCAGATGAATAGCCAAGGGAAGCGTACTGGAAAATGATTGTAAAATAAACGTCCTAGTCTGTACTGATTGGATATTGAATAACTTGTTCCTATCAGATAGGTGTGTGTGTGTATGTGTACGATCCGAAATACGCGATATTTTACTTTTGTGTCAACATTGTATCAACTTTCATTTTAATTACTCTAGCATGTCATGGAAAGAGTGTGAAAGTCAGTCATGATGTATTCTGTTTTCATTATGTCACGTTCAAAATGTCTTAATTTTATTACTTATAACGCCAGTTTTAGTTAAAATGTAGTGTAATTATTATTGTAAAACAATTATTGACTGCTTTGCTGTAATTTTAAATACCACAAATTAAATGATAATAATCCAGCAGTAATACAATTAATTAAACTTAGAAGATGATTGACATGACATTGACATGTTTTTTATACTGTAAAGGGGTAGTTCAGTTTGGGTATAGAGGGCGATGCACGAAATATCTTTTGTTGAGATAATAAAAACTGAGTGTGAAATTTGCAAGAGAATACAATTGTAATGACAGAATAAAACTTATTTGATCACAATCGGTTCAGAAACGGCTAAAATATTAATAAATAAATCCGATCGGAATAAATCTGGGGCCCAGATTTATTCGATGATTTTTTAAATTTATTTAAACAATGCTTGTACTTTAAAAAAAAATCATCAAAAGAGGTTTTTAAATAGTTGTTGATAATCTCTCTATTTACCGTAACAAAACATCACACGCATAATTTTGTATAAAAAATGGATTAAACGAATGCCTTTTTTTGTTAACGGCTCTTTTTGAATGATAACAAGCATTTTACTTAGTCGTTTGTAATTTTCTATAACGTTCGACCATGGTGGAGTTATAACTATTAGTTTGTAATGTTATTGTGCAGGTTTTGGTTACTAAAGCTCAGCCTAACCAAAACTACTACTGTTTTATCCAATGAAAAAACAAAACAGTTATTCTGTATGTGTGTAATGTAGGCTATAGATCCATATTTGGTGTGAAGTGGTCTGGTTATTTTGGGTAAAACGTAAAAAGATTATAATAGTTGTTAAAACATAAGTGTTCCTTTTCACAAGATAACTGATCGTATTACTGAGAGTCAGCACAAAACGCATATATATTAATATATATTATTGTAAAAAACTTACATTATTAAGAGCATCGAAGGGTTTCCAATTTGATCAGAAGATAGTAATCGTAAGATGCTTATTTTGATGTTAAATTTTGAGTATGATTATGATGTTGACTCGCTACATTTATATTGTTAAACGCATAATACAATTTATTATTTACTCAGATTTATTTTGAACGAGAGATTTTTAAAAATCCGTTCTAGTCAGTTCTCTTCAGATAATGCTTGTGGGTCTGTTTTCAGAAGATATATGCATGTATACAGGTAGCCTACACTTATCGTGATATGTTTATTCCAGTGCTTTGAGTATTTTGTTCAATATTAAACAGACCAATAACATTAAATTATGTCATGTCGAGCTTCTTTTTAAATCGGATTAAGTCTGAACATGTATATGCATGACGATTCTTTTGAGTGTCTGTCTGGTATAAACGTAATTGTCTCTTTGGAGCTGAATGGTATATGATCGAATGTTTTGTTATTGGACTTTTCCTCTCTAACGACATGAACAAAGTGAAGCAAAAACTAGTGATGATTGACTGGATTATGATTGTGTGCAAGGTGTGATGTGGAATATGAGAAAGAGAATAATCACTATACAGTATAAACAAAAGTACTGTGTTAAAGGGATAGTTGAGTTTCGGTAGAGAGGGCGCTACACAAAATAATTTTTTTTGCGAGCTAATGAAAAACTGAGTGTCAAATTTGAAAGAGCATACAATTTTAATGGCAGAATAAACTTTATTTGATCAAAATCGGTTCAGAAACGGCTGAAATATCCATAAACATAACCATTTGTAATAAATGTGGGGCCCCACAAGTATTCGATAATTTTGAACCAGCCGTTAAAATTCGCTTAAAGGGCTTCCTCTTTTCAAAAATTTTCAAAAGAGGTTTTTAGATAGTTGTTGATTATCTCTCTATCTAATCACTATTTCAACAAAACATCACATGCACAATATTTTATTTAAAATGGTTTAAACAAATGCGTTTTTTTGAAAGCGCCCTCTTTAGTTTAAACAGCTCCTTTTGAATGATAACAGGCTTTTTACTTAGTCGTTTGTAATTTTTGTATTCCTTTTGAGCATGGTGGAGTAATAATTATTAGTTTGTAATGTAATGATGTAGGTTTTGGTTACTAAAATTCAGTTTGACTAAAACTGTTCTCTCCCTACCAGAAGTCAACTATCCCTTTAAGTGATAAATACATACAACATATAGTATCAAGTAATAATAATAATAATAATATGAACATTTCTATACAGCGCAGCTACTATAAATACATACTCTACTGCGTGTATAAAAAGCTCCTTTTAACTAAACAAAAACAGACAAAACACTATAATCGTTTAAACTGTAATCGAACATTCACACTCATGACTGACGAGTTATGATTCCATCTTTAACATTTTTTGAGGATGCAAGCAATTTTGTATTGAGCTGCACTGGTTAAAAACACAAGACTCACTTTTGTAGATTAACGAGACCCTAACAATAAATCTCATGTTCTGTTTTAAAAGGTGAGTGGATTCGATATTTCCGGCAAATTGAACCAAAATGTTTTTGGCCATGCTACTTAAATCTGGAAAAAAACTCTTAGGATACTCGGGGATTTCAATTTCAATTTCAACCACAGGATTTTGGGGATTAAATCCATTGTTTTGTTCTAATAAGTGTTTTTCAAGCGCACACATATTAGTTGGATTAGTTTAAATGGATCCATTAACTTTGTTGACATGTGCAAAAAGTAATGAATGGTTGGTACCATGTATATTATCGTAATCAAGTTAAATGGACGTTATATGGCCGAACAATTAGCAAATATGCAAAGTGATATTCACTTACTCATTGCACTCACCTTATGCACGGTTTCCGTGGTCCAGTGGATAATTTAACATCTGACAACTTCAATCGTAAATATCTTTTTAACGAAAGGGAAATTTGAAAAACCGAAACCTGTCCCATTAGACCGGCAGCCCAGAGGTCTTTTGTGCATCGGAAAGCGTACTGATTTCTGAACATATGAATAGAGAAGAATGTAACAAATCCAAAAATATGAGTCTCCCGTGGTGTACCCGAAGATAAAGGGCTCCTTGCGCCTCCAAAGTTTGGCCCCTGGGGATTGTCCGATGCTTCTATTTGTTTGCGAATGTACCGTGTTAAACATCGCTCACTGCGGTGTCGGCGAATCCCAACACAATAGAACCACTCACGTGTATCTGGCGTTCTTCGGAAAATTTTACTTTGGGTGTTTTGAAAGACGAATTACACGTTGAACGCATTGAGGATTCCACCCCAAACCTCTTGCAACTTAACAAATATGTCTTACAGATTACAGAATACATATTGATAGCACATTTGAATATGCCAAAGGCCATATAAATACATTTGAATGAACCCCATCACCAAAACAAGATCAAACAGGGCTTCCACATACAAATGAATTTTAAGACATTAAATAAACACCCGTCTATAAATATACAGGGATGAAAGCTACTATAAGAATGAAAGGATGATGGAACGAAGTATCAAATACAGCTTTCGATATTGTTTGACGAATTTGAATGGGAAATAATGAAATTAGATGCCCAATGACGAAATTGATCATCACATTGTACACCGACAGGAGTGATCGGACGAACTTGAATGAGCTTTGACTAAAACGATCGGGTCATTGACGAATTGGTTGGGAAAGAACGAAATTGTGTGGTGAATGACGAAATCGAACATTACATACGATCGGCGGAAGACTTTCCGGACGAAATTAAAGTTAACAATTCATAAAATTTAATCGAGATTGTTTGAAAATGGGGTTACAAAACAAACATAGACACTAAGTTCAAATATAGAATGGATAATAATGAAAGGATGATGAAACAAAGTATCAAATACAGCTTTCGATATTGTTTGACGAATTTGAATGGGAAATAACGAAATGAAATACCCAATGACGATATTGATCATCACATTGTACACCGGCTGGAGTGATTAGACGAACTTGAATGAGCTTTGACTATTAAAACGATCGGGTCATTGACGAAGTTGGTTGCGAAAGAACGAAATTGTGTCGTTAATGACGAAATCGAACATTAGCCTACATACGATCGGCGAAAGACTTTCCGAACGAAATCAAAGTTAACAAGTAATGAAATTGAATGACGATTGTTTGAAAATGGATAGGAAACCTATATTATTTTCTGAACCACTACAGCGACAGCTAATGTGGTTGATAATCTTTCCCTAAGTCCATATTGGTGTTCATTTGATAAGTTATGCTAGCTTATAAATTCAAACATTCGTATTATGTAGTTCTCAATTATTGTCGAAAACACAGTTAACACAGATATGGTTCGATAATACCTCTGACCCTTGACCTCACGACCTCCGACTTTCACCAGATTATTGTCTTAACTTAGTGCATGCAGGTATCCAGATTCGTGCAAATCGGCCTGCCAGTTCTTGAGATATATTGCTGAACATGTACACACTGGCAGCCATTTTGAGAAAGGGCGCCCATGGCCAACATTGGGCCAGTTCCGAGGTGGCTCGATATCCAAATTTGTTTAGAATGGTCTAGTCCACATATGTGCCAAATTTGGCGCTTTTATAATTAGTGCACGATCGATCAGCTAATCTGCCCCACTATGTACGTTGTGTCCTGGTTTTAATTTCAGCGATATACAAATTTTACTTGTTTGCCTTTCGTTTTCATTTTGCTATTAATCCCCATTGTCTTGCGACAGTAGACGGCTCGCTAGGTTTTCCCTATTTAACTGAACCAATTTATTTACATGCAGTCTGTTTACATGCAGTGCAAACCGGAGAATCATTTCGAAATATCGCGACCATATGGATCATACATCCTGGTATTACTTAGATCATAAGGTAAGATTTACAATCATTGTTCAGAGTATGTTCCAATTGTAAATCGTTTATTCTGCTTTTGGTTGTGTGTGAGAGTGTGTGAAATGCAGCTCTTTCGATTTATGAAATGTATTAATGGCAACCATTCTGCCATCTTTGTTTCAATTACAAAAGAGAAAAGAACGTTTCGAAGAATCTAACCTAAATTGGTTGCTGAAGTTTACGTATTTACTGTATCAACACATATCAGGGGCCGCGGAACCGGGGGGGGGGGGGGGGGGGGGGGGGTTGGGGGGCTGCAGCTCCCCCCCCCCCACTTTTTTGGATTAAAACAAAGAAATACATAAGCATAAAATAAAGAAATATATAACAGGTCAAATGTGGTCAGCCCCCCCACTTTCAAAACCATTCCGCGGCCCCTGCATATTAAGTGTTTGTAAATCGCAGTACGCTACAGAGTAAAAATTAAATATAAAATAAGTTTGGGTAATAGCTTGATATTTTCTTGAATATCATGGGAGCATAGAGTACCGAAGCCATGACGTCATAAAAACACCTTTTTAGAATTTTCAAATTTTGAGAAAAAGCATAACAAATAATGTCTAAATACCGAAAATCAAAGGAACAGGTTACGTATTGGCTGAGATATGCCCATCCGAATGAAGTTTACTTCAATGGGCAATCAGTGTTATAATGCACTGGTTCATACATTTATGAACCAGTGCACTATAACACTGATTGCCCATTGACAAAAACATCATTCGGATGGGCATATCTCGGCCAATACGCAACCTATTCCTTTGATTTTCGGTATGAAGTTCAAATTTTAAAATTCTAAAAAAAATGTTTATGACATCACACTTCACCACTCTATTATGTAACTTTCAAAAGTCAAACTAGATAGCCTGATCTTCTTCATGGAGGAAGCACTTCTGATAAATGACTAGTGAGGTCTTCTCCTGAATGTACTCATTTTTAAAAAGAAAGGTGGATATTCGGAAAAAATGAAGTCGAGTTCTAATTACCGCATACTAAGGTTAGTGTTTCATTAATTGTGAAACGCATGTATGAGAACAAACATTGCCCATGAAAACAAACAAATATTGGTAGTTAGGTAAACAATGCTCATCGAAGCGACGGGAACAACTCAGCTAGACGAATTCAAAGATTTGTCTCATTAATAAATTAATATAGTCCACAGTCCAAAGTCGATAGTGAAGGGTGTGTGGGAGGTGCTTAATTGGTTTTGGTGTCAGTTTGTGCATAGTTTACTCATATACTGGTCAATCCATTGCTTGTTTAAAAAGGAAATATATATCACTAAAACAAATAGTTTTAAAAGAACAAACAGGCATAAAACAAGAGCTTGCACCCGGTACCGAAGTCCAGTATACAAGGATCATTCCGTCATACCACATTATTATTTAAAATCCCACAATTAAAACATACAATCAGAGTTAACAATTTCCGAGGCTTCTTTTATTTCCGCTGACATTTTGACATTGTATCCTTTCCTCTTGAACTTCGCTCATTAACTTATGTCACCTTTTCGCTTCGAGACTTAAAAACAAACCTCTTCACTCATTAGGTAAATGTAATATTTCTGGTACCTTATAACATACCCATTCGTAGTAAATGCAATGTGTAACTATTTATACTATTCATGTTATTGTAATAGTAATATATTACTCATTGCGGATACAGTATCGGAAATAATATCGCTAGTGATATTCGTTTGTCTGCAAATGTATGGTCAACTAGGAATCCAAAAGATCACAACGTTTCGTGTGCCTCTGCAACACTTTGTCAAGTGATATAATCTAATGTAGGCAATCGGTTTTATGCTCTTCTGTGGCTCCAAACGCACAATCTCGCATGAGCGAGTACGTTCCTAATATTATGCCCGTTATTGACCTAGATCTGTTCTTTAAACTTCTTTCTTCGTTAGATTGGGTTTTGTTATTGCTGTAATTATTTAAGTTGAATCTTCACATTGTTATAGCTTATGGCCCGGTCAGATATCAACGGATATCGGAAACGTATGCCCAACGAATAGACAATTTGCAAAATTAAATTATCCGGTGATGAAAGTCGTCTCCATTGCTTCTTGTACAAAACATAGAACAACGTACATCACCGGACAAGGAACGGACAAGAAACGTATATAGAACGGATGGAAAATTTAGCTCTCCGTTTGACATCCGTTTGCGCAATCCGTTGATATTTGACCGGGCTATTAATAGTGTTATTTCATTGTGCAGTGCATATTAAAATAATTTGAATTGTAAAGCGCATAGAGATACAATGCGCAGCGGACGATTACAATACATTTAAACAAATCATTTGTGTCGACAGATTTGATCGTGGTGTGAATATTGTTGGACATATACGATGTTGCTACCAGTTCTACTTCTAGTGTTGGGCGCGGCATCATTAGGTAAGATGCATTCATCAGCAAATAAATTAATACCCAAAATGATATTGTATATTTGGAGAATCTCTAAGCAACTATGTACATGTTTCGTCAAAAAAGATAATTGCGATTTGAGCTAAACATGATCATCATCATGATCATCAGTAGTATTCAATAAATTATTCCTTCAATATTAAAGGGATCTAGTAACGTTAATGAAATGTGCAAAAAGCGATGAGTGGTTGATACAATGTATATTGTTGTTATCTGATATGTCCACTGGGTGTCGTGTGAAAATGTCAAGTTAAATGGACTTCATATGGCCGAGAAATTGGCAAAAATGCACAGTGACATTCAATAACTCATGCACTCACTATGTACATGGTTCTGACGATCCATTGGATAATTTGATATCTGAACACTTCAATCGTAAATATCTTTTTAACGAAAGGGAAATTTGAAAAACCGAAACCTGTCCCATACTTTTTTTGTTAAAAAGAATACATCAAGGTATGAGGGAACCGCTAAAATTTCAATTGGATTTGAGACAATGTTACTAAGTCCCTTTACAGGATTTAGTAGCTCTGTTGACGTGTGCAAAAAGTTAGTGGTTAGTCCCTTTAAAGGGACTTATTAACATTCTTCCAAATTCTCAAAATCCAAATGAAATTTTAGTGGTTCCCTCATACCTTGTCGCGTTCTTTTTGACAACAAAAAAGCATGGGACAGGTTTCGGTTTTTCAAATTTCCCTTTCGTTAAAAGGATATTTACGATTGAAGTGTTCAGATGTCAAATTATCCAATGGATCGTCAGAATCGTGTACAAAGTGAGTGCAAGTAAATTTCACTTTGCATTTTTGCTCATTACTCAGTAATATAAAGTCCATTTAACTTGATTTTTTCACGCAACACCCAGTGGACATATCAGATAACAACAGTATACATTGTATTGACCACTCATCACATTTTGCACATGTCAACAGAGTTACTAGATCCCTTTAATGCATTGATGTAGGATATCTTATTCGTTGGTGCAAATTGTTCAATTGTATTGATAAATATTGCTTTCACATGTTCAACATGTTGTTTATTTTGTGTACTGTATATTTGTTTATAGTCTTCGATTTGTTTACATAGGGTTTTCTATAGCTCAGTCGGAAGAGCACCGGTCTAGCAATCCGGAGGTCTCGGGTTCGAATCCCGTTGTAATCCCATTTTATTTGTCTTATTTTAATCACAATATATTTCTGGTCAGTTTCTCTATAATTATGTTTGTATTAATTATTACAAAAAGCTGTATCGCTTTGGTGATCCCTCGCATATATCCCCAAGTTGATTTGTATCCTTCGGGTTAATGTCAGGTTTATAATAGCTTCTGACCCCTCGGGCAATGAGAATTAAGGGGTTTCAGGGACGAGCACCGTCTAGGGTTTTCTATAGCTCAGTCGGAAGAGCACCGGTCTAGCAATCCGGAGGTCTTGGGTTTGAATCCCGTTGGAATCCCATTTTCTTTGCCTTCTTTTAATCACAATATATTTCTGGTCAGTTTCTCTATATGTTTGAATTACTGTATATTTGTTTATAGTCTTCAATTTGTTTACATAATAATTTTTCCTGAAACTAAAATTAAATTTTATTTAGAATTTAAAATCCAACAAATCAACGGGTTAATTAATCATTTGTCGACCAATCAATCAGTGAATACCAGTATATATTTTTGTATAAGAATACTAATTAGTTTAACTATTTTCACTTCGACCTTTCCTAGGTTATGGTGCTGATCCGGTGTGGGTTTATTTCCTAGCCAATGCTCAGATTGGAGAGAATCTAGAAATCGGTAAGCAATTAAGTAAAAGTGACAGTATGAACTATATAACCTAACATGATATAAATATACAAATGCACAAGACTTTGACCTCGTTTTCACTTAATTCAATGGGGACCTTGCAACTTATAATACTGGTAGAAACTATTTAAAGAGAACCGTAACCCATTTCGTTTTCTACATAAAAGTGCGTATTTTCCATTCCTCTAACAGCCATAGAAATATGTTTTTCCCCCCAAAATAATTCGAACTGTATAATATAGGATTTCTCGGTCAATTTCGCCGATTTTGTCACCGCAGCTGTATTTTGCAGTTCAAATTCGTTTTTTAGCATTCGAATTCATATAACAATCATTCGAAAACATTTTGTTTGCATTCGATTTAGAACGTGTTTCTATACCGTAAAATTGTCATTCAATTTAAAGCGAGAAAATTTGTGATTACGTAATACCACCTTCCGTGAAATCCGTTGACGAAATTGAATGCAAATAGCATGTTTTTTAAATTGAATGCTAAAAATGGTAAATCACTTGACCGAAGAGCTAAATCGTATGAACAAAATGCAATTTTGAATGACAATTGCAAGCCTTCAGCTCAATTTCGCGAAATTGAATGAAACGCTTATCAAAACGAATGAGAAGCTTACTAAATTGGCTGAGAAAATCTATAATAACTACTGCTCAGTACCGTTATTGCTGTCTGTGACCAAACAGTCCGGGGTAAGTTAGGTCCAAACGCAAATCAACGATGTTTTGTTTGATGACATTAAGGTTGACTTGTATTTTCCCACCAAGGACTGTCTAGCAACACTATTCCCTGAACTTTATGTTCACAGGTGCTCTTACTCTGTATTTGTAATTAAATCAGGAAAGTGGGAGTCCCTGATTAAATTAATGCAAATCATAACTTGTGCCCCCGAAATATATTCATGTGCCCCACTTATCAGACAGATAACGCTACACGAACGATCTTACATACTTGTCCCTTTTATTTGCAGGCGATTTTGTGGGCACCGTCGTAGCTACTGACGCGGATGTAGGTGATACCATATCGTATAGCATCAATGATCTACCTGACGGAGAGATTCGTGGCGATGAGCGCGATGGGTTCGACTACCTCCAAGTAGACTCGACGAGCGGGAACGTGACCATCATGACACCGCTAGACTACGAGGTATACATACACGCATGGTAGTCAACAGGTCGGGGACGGGTGGGGGGGGGGGGGGGTGCCCCTACCCACATATTGTAACGTTGAGGGGCGCCCTCTCACCTTTTCATATATATGTATAGCAAAATATATGTTTGAGTAAAATAGCTTGCACTACATATCAAGTCTTAGGCCTGCAACTATGCATCAAATGACACATTCAATATAATAAAATAAGTACAAAATGCAAAAGCTCCTTACTCTGTGTGGCTTCGCTCCCTCTTTATATCTGCCCCACTTTTGAGAAGATATTGACGAAAGAAACCTGGCAGGATATGTCTATTTCAGGCGTTCAGGCACATTTACATTTTTCAATGTAATTATCGAATTAATGGTTTGATAAATTAATGAATACTAAATAAATGATAGTAGCTGCAACTAAAAATGGATTCAATCAATCACTCAATCGACATACCAATCAATATATCAGTATATTTGTCAAGTCAAGTCAATCAATCAATCAATCAATCAATCAATTAATCAATCAATCAATCAATCAATCAATCAATCAATCAATCGATCAATAAATCAATCAATCAATCAATTAATCAATCAATCAATCAATTAATCAACAAACCAACCAACCAATCAATCAATCAATCAATCAATCAATCAATCAATCAATCAATCAATCAATCAATCAATCAATAAATCAATCAATCCATCCATCCATCCATCCATTAATCAATCAGTCAATCAATCATTTAATAACGATATTGTGGTATATTAGATTACATAACTGATGAAATAAACGTATCCAAATACATTTTGTTTCCTTAGGTCTTCACGAAGGTACGGGTGCAATTCAACGCCAATGATGGGTCAACAAACGTCTATGTAAGTATTTTATACGGAACATATACATTTAGTCATTATTTTGCTGTGTATCATTAGTTTAACTTATATCATGTGTTTTCATGTTACTCATGTTCTGAATTAATCATATAAGCAATGTATCTTGAAATTAATTTCCTCCTACGGAAAAGATATCGAGGAAAAAGGGATAGTATAGTTTTGGTTTAGAGGGTGCCTCAACAGATATTCTGTTGTGACAATTCTGAAATAGCACTCGACTTTTTTTTTCAATGAACTTTGTTTGATCAAAATTGGTTCCGAAATAGCTAAAATATACATTTTTATTGAAATACACGTTGGGGCCAAGGGTGTCCGTTGTAAATTTTCGAAGCAGAGATCGAGAATTGTCAACATTTTCCAGGTCGAGTCCAGGGTTATTCGCAATTTTTGAGGCCGAGACCATCGTTAATGATGGTCAAGACCGCTTAAAGGTGGTCGCGAGCATAGCTACAAGTTGTAGAAGGGGGGAGGGGGTGGGGGTCAACCCCCAAAAAATATTTTACGGTCAAAAGGGGGGTTTGAACCCCCCCTAATCCCCCTGGGTACGCCTATATGATGGGCTTGTTAATTGTATGTCTGTTATGTGACATTGGTATTCGTACAAGCTATTGTGATTTTTAGTCGTCGTCGTGTAGTTTCAACCAGTAACGCAAATTTGTAATATAAGATTTATCGGTCAATTTCGTAAGTTGGCCGCACGAATTAATTTTGTGTGTATTCAATTTCGCCGATTTTGTCATTTTGTCATTCGAATTCATATAACGATCATTCGAAAACATTTCTTTTTCATTCGATACAAAACGTGTTTCTATTTCGTAAAATTGTCATTCAATTTAAAGCGAGTAAATTCGTGATTACGTAATACCACCTTCCGTGAAATCCGTTGGCGAAATTGAATGCCAATATCGTGTTTGTTGAATTGAATGCTTAAACTGGTAAATCACTTTACCGAAATCGTATGAACAAAATGCAATTTTGAACCACAATTGCAAGCCTTCAGCTCAATTTCGCAAAATTGAATGGAACGCTTATCAAAACGAATGAGAAGCGTACGAAATTGGCCAAGAAAACCTATATTATTCATGTGTTATTACCATTTCTTTCTCTAATTTCTCTAATTGTGTTATACCTCGTGATTTCGATGTTTGTAAATATCGTTGTATTTTTATTTACATGCCAGTGCAATTCAGCTCGTAACTGCAAATGTTACATTTTTTTGAATAAATACCAATAAATATAATTATTGCTAGGACTACCAACAGTCCTTTCTAGGACTATCAACAGTCCTTTTTCAGGACTCACCAATCCTCCCCTCTCACATGGTGCAACCGCAAACCACACGTATTAATACCATTATTGTTGAATTATTCCTGTAAAGCTTCCCCGTAAGAACCACGTACTGGCATTTTTGTGGGACGCAATGAAACGGGGCTAGTCGGTGGCAATTTCATGGTTATACGTGGCAGTACTGGGCTTTCTTTTCGCTCGCGGTAAGACAGATAGAGCAAAAATGTCGTAATGCCTAACATTACGCCACGTAACAGCTCTGTTTCAGCTATGCCTTCCCGTGTAAGGCAAATTATGCTACGTATTGTCACGTATCGCCACGAGATTGCCACCGAGTAGCCTTTTTAATTTTTGTTTACTTACATGCAACAAATGTGGCTCTTACGCGGTTGGAGGGGGGGGGGGGGCGAGGCTTTTCGGGAATGTATTTATTTGAATACTCGTTATACGAAATACTCTGGCGTAACATGCATGTACTGTTGATTAGGGAGCGGAGTGGGGGGGGGGGGGGGGGGGGGACACGTGAATTATTGATGTACACTCTACATTGAGCTCACTTCTAAAAGGCGCTAAATCCACTTTCCATTAAAATTGAGTTAACGATATATTTAGATTTATAAGCTACGTAGCTTTCTAGGTATCCACATTTTACGACAAATTACAATTTTCATTTTCCCATAGGCACTTGTACAAACAAAATTTCTCGAAAGTTGAAAAGGTAGATATAGCGCCTCTTGGAAGAAAGCTCTTTATTTGCTGTTCTCTACCCAGATGTATAAATAGGGACCCGGTAGGAGGTGAAAGCCAATTCATGTGAACGATCTTCTCAATGTCTATGAGCGCGGAATACTCCCAAGGGAGTGGAGATTGTGCACCAAATGTGTGCTGGTTTGCAATGTATCATATGACCGGGGTTATGATAAAGCGCTTAGATATAAATATCAAATAATTCAAGTATTTTTTATTTGTATTAATTCATTATTATTTAGAATGTTAACCATTTCATCATAATATCTTCTATTTCTAATTCTTCTTTTGATCCTTTTTTACGCCTTTATAGTCAGATCAAGCTACCATTTATATAAGAAACAACAACGACAACAATCCCTTGTTCACGAACCCGATTCCCTATGTAGCTGAGGTAGATGAGGTAAGAACACATAATCTTTAAAAGGATATAGTAACTTTGTTAACAAGTGCAAACTGTGATGAATGGTTAATACAATGTGTATCGTTGTGATCTGATATCTCCACTAAGTAATGTGTGAACATTTCACGCTAAATGGATGATGTATGGCATGTAATGCGCGAACTAGATGCACTTACTTTATACACGGTTATAATTTTCCAGTGAATTAGTACAAATGTGTACATTTAAATTGTTCATATCTTGTAACGAAAGGAGCATGTGATTTTTTTGTTCATGGTTCTACTGGACAGGTTTGTGATTTAATGATAATATTTGTTTTATTGTTTTCATTTTCTGAACCATCGACGTTAATTAAACATTGGTACCCTGTCTGTATTAAAGTCCACATCTACAGGAACAACTATCTACACTGCAAGCGCCTCAGACCCGGATGGGGATGATATTATCTACACTCTGCTGGATGGCGCGGTATGTACTAGTTTATGTGTATGCAGTGGAGAATTTGTAGATCCCCACATCTATTCGACACACTATATCTTATATATTTTCTTACTAACTTGTCTAATATTTTGGGTTGTTGTTCGTTTGATGAAATAGTGATTATTTATGATTTTATTACTTATTCCACATGTCTATCATTCGTCTATATTATTATTAAAGGGATAGTTCAGTATTGGTAGAGAGGGCGCTGCACAACACAATTTCTTGTGAGGTTATGAAAAAAACCTTAACATGCAATTTTAATTGCAGAATAAACTTTGTTTGGTCGAAATCGGTTCAGGAATGGCTGAAATATTAATAAATATGTCCAATCGTAATTAATCTCGGACCCAGATTTATTCGATGATTTAAACAAAAAATAAGAAACGCTTACACTTTTTCAATAATGTTTAAAAGCAGTTTTAAGTAGTTATTGATGATCTCTCTATTAAGTCATTATTTCAATAAATCAGCACATGCATAATTTTGTATGAAAAACGATTAAACCAATGTTCTTTTTAGAGAGCGCCCTCTTGTATTTAAATGGGTATTTTTAAATGATAACATGCTTTTTACTTAGTCGTTTGTAATTTGAATACCTTTCGAGCATGGTGTGCAAGATTTGGTTAATAAAGTCCAGCTTTATACTTAAACTTAACTACTCCTTTAACTGTATTATGGATGTGAACAAAATGCCTTTGACATGTTTGATAGGCCAAAAAAGGAATGAGCAACATGTGATATGCCCTCTGAACAAAAGTTTGTTACGCTGTGTACTATATTGGGTGAAAGTGCGTTGCACTCACTACTATCTTCGGTGAAAGTGAGTTGCACTGTGTACTATCTTCAATAGTTCGCGCGCAAGTTCGCGTGCGCGCTAGTGCGCAGAAAGGTAGCGCGCTGGTGCGCAACGTTTACGCGCGGCTACGCTTAATAGACGAAGGTCAAAGCGTCTTTGACTTTTAATCATAAATCTTGTTCATGTGCACGGTTGACGAAATTAAAATAAAAGATTCGATCAATTGCTCAATACTCCAAACATTTTAGCCGTTTGTGTTATTTATATGTCGTTTGTGATCAAAATAATTGATGTGGAATATAAAGCAAATAATCACCTTTTGCTTTCAGGTGATGGCAAACTATCACTTCTTCGTCGATCTGAATGCATACGCTATCTTTCATCAGCTTCGCTTCGGAAAGATAGCTGCATCCTTATCGCCTCGGAAGCGATAGTTTGTCCCATCACTAACGGTAATTATTTGCTTACTATCATGATTATTTAGTTTGTACATGTGTATTTTTAAAAAAATCCTCAGGGCTGTGAAACGGAGGCATTTAGTGTAGACAGTACTAGCGGGGAGGTACGGGTCAACATGACACTGGATTATGCTGAGGTTGTCCAGTACGTGGTCTGTATCACATCAGAGGTAGGTACAGTAGCGTATACATGGTCAGGATGACGGTTGATTTATGACTATAAATATATCTGAAAATTATATGGAAATATAAGGAAATACGTTTATTGTCGAAAGCAATTATCAATAAATATCAATCAACTCAATACAATTACACCTATACAAGTTACAATCAAACTTTCGATGATAATAATTCTTGTTATTATACGATGCGCACGTTGAGTAATATAAACAATCAACAGATTTAACGTGTCAACACATTGTAAATCGGCTCATCCGGGTTAGCTATACAATGAAAGGTTAAATAAGTTGCAAAAATGATTTAATCCATTACATACACAGGAAACTGGTGGACCATGTAATAACTCCATGTAAATTGTAAATTCTAGAAGGGAACAGGGTAAAATAAAGAGCTACATTTACACATTAATATATACATATTATTTTGTTTTTACAAAGTACTGTTTACAGTAATGAAGACTTCTTGATTTTATCCCAGGACGATGGTGTACCACCTCTGACCTCTACCCAGGACCTGAACCTTGCCATCTCCATCCGGGACGTTCAGAACCTCCCTCCAGTCTTCCAGGGACAGCCTTACGACAAGTCTATCAGCGAGGATTCACCTGTCGTAAGTACAAACCAACATTATTCCCATCATAAATGATTGAATACGATTTGGGGTTAAATCTGGCCATCTGCATCAGATACGTTCAGAAACCCCCTCCAGTCTTCCAGGGACAGCCTTACGACAAGTCTATCAGTGAAGATTCACCTGTCGTAAGTACAAGTTTATGGATTACACAACCCTTTGCATAATGTTGGGTATCTATTCGATAACACAAAACGGTAAAAAAAACACAGATAATTATGTGTTGTTCTTTGCCCGGTGGTCCCCTAAACAATATTTGCATTATGATAAAAAGTTTATCAAGTATCTTCTTATTGACTACTCCGTTCCGTATTCTAATGGCAAACGTTCATCTTTTTGACGTTGAAAATGTATCTTCAGTACAAAAAGAGGACATCTCAGAGAAAAATAAAACAACTTACTCAAAGAAAAATAAACTTATGTTTATGATCTAATTTTCACGACTCCCATCAGATACAATTAATCAATAAAGTTAATCTAACATTAATTTCGTTGTCCACTTTCGCTGATTATACAGGGAACCTCCCTGATTCAGGTGTTTGCCGTTGATGGAGACCGTGGGGTGAATCCCAGGAACACAATCGTGTACAGCTTGATTGATACGGGTAAATATAACTTATGAAATTGCTTGGGGTTTTGCATCTTGAACCTTGAATAATGGAATGCGCCTAGAGATGATCATCAATTATTATTAGGCTCTTGATATAAAGCGAAACATTATTTATAATTGTGTGTGACTTGGTCCTATAGTCCCATTAACGTTTGTCCAACTTGTAGACAAAATAAGATGCACATCAAGTCTACAATTCAATTTGGACTACACTTAGTAAATCACTGCTACATAATGGACTTATTGAACATAATTCACTTTCTTTAGTTTTCTTGCAGCAATTATATTATATCATTTTTGACATTATCCGGTAGATGACACACCAATATCAACATCTGTTTATAATTTTTCTACTTCCGAGTCAATGGTACATTCATATTAATTTGTTTCATTATTTCTTCCAATGTTTGTTATATAATTATCTTCATCATAGTGAACAATACATTCGCCATTGACACGGGGGGGCAACATCCGAAATCTGAAGCCCCTGGATCGGGACATGGACCCAGTCACACAGCTCTACACTCTCATTGTGCAAGTGAGTACTATAGGGTAACCACCTAAGGGGAAACAAGGAAAATGGTCGCCGTAAACAAGCGACCTGTCTATGTACTTATGATGGCCACTGTAGGCAGGTTGGCTGCTTTAGACAAGTGGCCACTGAGACATGCTTTACTGTAAGTTTGAATGAACAGTTAATAAAGAAAATGGTGACTACCGGGAGTCGCCCTCGAGACCTTGTAACAGTCAATAGTGGTATTTTCAAGAAAGTTACACGATTTTAAACAGCACGATCAGGAGGATGCATGCACAGTGTCTAATTGCTTGGAGCTTCCTCTTTTTCTCTTCTACCGTGTTGTTTAGCTTATGAAACATAAAAAAGGGTTAGATTTTTAAAAATGCCCCTTTAGTACGACGATATCTATCATTCAGCTCAAAAGAGTTAATTAACGGTCATAAACCTCATAAACGTCCGTTGTAAAAGCTGACGCATGATGACACCGCAAATCGGATTTACGAATCCGAACTACAACTATGTAACATGATTAATATTCTACTTCATAGGCAACAGAAGACGACAATACGCAACCCGAATCTCAGATCACCAGCGTCGCGAACGTCTACCTGAGACTTATCGACGTCGACGACAACGCACCTATGTTCGAACCGGAGGGAGAGGTATCGTCAACGATCCAGGAAAAACTCACCGCCAGGAACGCAGGTCGATTTCGGTTTGATCGTCTACGATTTAGACTCGGTAGGCACAATGTTTGACACCACCTTCGACTGACGTGGAATTGTCCATCGGACGATGGGGGGGGGGGGGGGGTGGGATGTGGTTGGGACTGGGGAGGGGCAGGACCCGAAACGTATCGACTTTACTTGTATCGACTATTAGGATTTAGCATCGGTAAGTGGGGAACGTGATCTGTTACTTTAATTTTCTTTGCTATGAGAGAGTTTCTTGACACACTAACAAGGCCTTCTTGAACGACTGAGTAACTTTTATATCTATTTATATAAACCCCTCACAAAAAGTTTCGCAATTCAAGTTTGAGCATTCATATCTCTCCTATTACTTTATTACCGTTCATGAATTTGGTATCATTGGGAAGCTTGTATTCCCCCCTTTACATTGATATGACATTTGCTATGAATATTATATCATGTAATGTGCATGGAATCGGAATATCTTCCTAACAACATACACAAACGTTATTGAACCACCTCAAAATCATACTGACACATTTGATCCTCCAAAGAAGATAATGACATTCACGCATGGCTGACCAACCATAATTCAGAACACTTTATTCTCTCTACAAAAGGAGTGTACACTGTTGACACTATCAATGCATTTTGCGACATTTCACTTTTGACTTTGCCCCATATTCCGATTCCATGTACATTACATGATGAAATATTCATAGCAAATGTCATATCAATGTAAAGGAGGGAATACAAGCTTTCCAATGACACCAAATCCATGAATGGTAATAAAGTAGTAGGAGAGATATAAACGCTCAAACCTGAATTGCGGAACTTTTTGTGAGGGGTATAAATCAATTACAAACAAGGTGGAAGTTGTAAATTTCCAACTTTGTAAATCGTCTGTACTTTCCATGAAAAGAAATACCATTAATTCCAAAGACAATTGACTGAAAATAAACCCATCATTTTCGAGATTCGGATAGTACATACTTAGAAACCAAAGCCCCAACATGTTAATGTAGGCATGTAGGCAAGGGTTTAAATACACAGCCTGCTTTGTTCCATTTGTCAAGGTCGAAGCCGGTGGAATCAAGCTGTCCTTGATAGGAGCCGCCGACATCTTCGAACTGGCCGTCGATACCATCCTCAACAGCGGCACCGTCGACGTGCGCGTCCGCAACAACACGGCCCTCGATTATGAGACGACCACCAGCTTCTCGTTCCAGGTATGATTGGAAATAAAATTCGTTTTCATTTTTTAAAGATAATGGAATTTTAGAGGGCTTGATACTGGGTTTCGAAATACTGTTGTATCAAATGTTTATATACAACACAAGTTAATGATATCAATTTGAATTTAAGTCATTTTCATTCTTTATAAGTAATTAATATAATAGTGTAAGTTAAATAATGAAGTGATTATGTTACAAGTTGATGTTGTGTTTCGTACTTTTTCACTTTCACTAACTTCCACACTCTTTTAAGATTAACTTAATATTTTTGAATAAAACAAAAACAAAATTATCACGGCAACACACGTATAATGTGCTCTTTCAATGTAAACTTGAATGTCAACACTAACCACAGATTAAAGCCGAGAGTTCGACCAATCCTACAAACTTCAGCTTGGTCGATGCTACCGTTAACCTTACTGATACCAACGATAACATACCTGCATTCACACAGCAGCAGTTCGATGTACTACTACCAGAGGACTCAACAGAAGGAACCTTTGTAGTACAGATACAGGTAAAACTGATATAACTCAATGCAGTTTCAATTTACGATAAAGTATAATGCAAGGCAGTAATGCAAACTTCAGCTGTGTCGATGCCGTCAATAACCTCACCGATACCAAGCATGAATCATGCTGCAATGAAGCTGACGAAGTTGACGGTTTACTTCCTCACCCGCTCTACATTATGTATGTGATAGTATGACGTCATAACAGTAAATGACCGCCTCCAGAACGATGTGGATTTGATTGTCTAAGCGAATGTAGACAGGAATATCCATCTCGTTCTGGAGAGGTCCTTAAATAGTATCCCCTCGTAGAGCGGATGAGAACAAAATCGTCAAAGAACCCTCTAAACATTGGCTGATTGTTCGGACTAATGGAAATGATACAGAATGCAATTGCCTGGGCAAAGCCTTATATACAAACAACGACAGGATGGCACCATTGCAATGGGGAATGAATTCATGGAAGGCAAAGACATTTGTTTTTACAAATAATCGGTGCTACATGTTGGTGATATTTGGGATTTCGTTTAAGATTATTGAAACGTCGAATATCAATTTATAATTAAGATGCTAATTCATTTTGCGATTTCCAATAATTTTGACCGCAACATTACTAACGAAATGTCATAATAGAAATAGAAATAGAAATAGAAATAGAAATAGAGTAATAACTGAACAATAATGCCACTGCTATTGTTTTATTCTGTACCGAACGATAGGCTACTGACGATGATGCCGAGTCCATACTAACCTACGACATAGCAGGCCTGAACGATGAGTGAGTTAATAACGCGCTTTACCGTCGAGATACTGTTCATTAAATTAACACAATTAATAAATGGTTCACCAAGCTTCCAACACGTATCGGTAATTGTACACGACTGGTATGATTTTGTTTCTCAAGTCTTTACATTTTGAGAACACTTGAATCGAAGACATAACTATCAATACAATAGCTTGTCCGGAAGTGAACGCATAGTAAATCATTCTACATAAGGTTTAAGGATGTCAATAAGTAGAGGAAGAACACTGTTAGAAAAAAGACTTATTTTAAAATCATCCTGTTTTCTATATTTCTCATTCTTTAGGTCCCGTATGTTGTTGGATGCATAAATGTTTTTTTTTCTTACCATATTTCGTTTCTTTCCAAACAATAAGATTGTTTCGTTGTGCTGTGATTGGTTAATAAAAAGTAATTTTATATTAATGTACTATTATTATAATTTTCAGCTGGTACAATGTCTATAGTGACAACGGGACCATTACGTTGTCGAACAAAGCCAATTTCGACGCCGAGCTCCTCAGCGTCTACTTTCTCTCCTGCCAGGTCAGCGACGGTGAACAAGTGTCGACAGTCCCCCTTAACATCACCGTCACCGACGTCAACGACAATCCGCCCAACTTCCAGTCGTCCACCTACTCGACAACAATATCGGAATACAACGCAACGTACGTTGGGGCCGTCATCATTCAAGTCACGGTTAGTGTAGAATGCATTATGATATCCAATATTAAAAGTGTCGTAACCGTTTGTACATCGCCATATTTGGATGGCAGACTGAGTGATATATGAACATGTTTTCAGTAGAACAAATTGACTCGACAACGATATCGAAATATTACATAAAACATTTAGGGGAGTTCATTGTTCAAATGATTATCAATCATTTGTCAAACTACGACGTCAATGACTAATACCCGCTTTATCGACAAACTAGATGCACCATATCACAAATAGCACTTGCAAACTGATTAGCATGGATTTATATGAATGTGCATCGTCTTCTATATTTCCAGGCTACTGATGGAGATATAAGTCCAGCTAACAATCAGCTCACGTATTCGATCACCGCAAGAGACGACGGGATGAAATTCGGCATCTCCAATGATACGGGTGAGATTTACAGAGCAGATGGGATAGATGCGGAGACTGAGACCACTGCGTACACCTTAGTCGTCATGGCAACGGATAGTGGCATCTATCCTGGCCCGCTCAACGATAGCTGCACTGTGCAAATAACTTTCACGGTATATTTAAACATTTATGCACGCTATTTGCATGCTTTCTTTTTACATACAAAATGCATCTAAGAAATTTTATCCACCATTGGTAAGAGATTTAAAAAACACATACACAAACACGTTACATTTATGCATATGCGTTCATGGCAACATACAACTGAACACAAGCCATGTGCGTTAGCATCAAGTCAATATACTCTGCACAAAAAGAAACAGGACACTTGTTAACGTTGAAATATTTCATATTTATGTGCAATAAAGTGTATATTATAATATACTAAATTAAAGGAAATGTAGTCCTCTACAGGCAGATTATAATATAAAGGTGTAATCATTAATGTATGAACTGCCATTGTCAATTAACAATAGCAAGGTCTGTTTTCAATAATAGCAAAAACAATGGAGGACCCCACCATTCGACTAAAATGAGTAAGCGCTTCGCTTGAAACAAGATGTGCGGGGCAAGTAAATTATGACATAATTTAAACTTACTAATATGAACAAACTCTGAAAACATACATTTTCCCATAAAACAAGGCCAGGTTATGAGAACATCAACAAATCGGTCTGTATTTGAGGCATAAAGCTTTATTGTCTACCTTATTTCCGTACAAGGTGACGGTCCCGGTATCCGACCCTCTGAGCCCGGCTGCGCTGGCCAGCTTCATCCTAGCTGCAGCTGTGTTACTGCTATTATCTCTAGTCCTTATTATCTACTTCTGCAGAATGAGGTCGTAAGTATAACATGTATCAACTAAACCCCTCAAAAAAAGTTCGGAAACTCAAGTTTGATCGATCATATCTCTCGTATTTTTTAATAAGCATATTCGAAATTAGAGTCACAGTAAAGCCTCATTATATACCTTTCAAACGGTACATTATGTGTAGTGATTATGCAATTGGGGCGATTGCAGTAGCCCAGAGAATAGGGGGAGGCAGGAAGTGAAATGTCGCAAAATGGCCCTAATTCATTTAATTTACGAGTGCATGACTGTGTTGACCAGTTTTCTAAAGGTTAACATTCTATTGAATACTGCCACCCTTTCCATTCATCAAAATTGTTGAATTTGATACCATTTTAATGGAAATTATCTCTTCCTTACGATGGCACATTAATCGTAAGGATTATGCAAATAGGGTGTGTGCAGCGAACCGGATTATGGAGATGGGTCGAGTGTGAAATCAGACAAAAAGATATGGAGTTGACAACAAATCAGAGCGTTGCATTTTTTTCGAGCTTTTGGGAGGATTTTTGAGCATTTCAAATAAAATATTCATGATCAAATTTGATATCAACGGAAAGCCCAACAACTCTTCTGTATGAAAATGTGAAATTTATAATGATTTTTGTAAAGGGCGGCTGCAGGGAGATGAATGTGGGGGAGCCTCAAGAGTGACCCATTTCAAAACGCTCTGATTTGGTGTCGGTATCTTTTACTATTGTGTAGAGGATGCAATGCGACTTGAATGAGTTGGCCATGAATGAGAAGAATTCAATTGAAAACGCAAGAATAGTGACTCAGTTGTGCCTTGAAATCAGAGCGTTTCAAAATGGGTCATTTTTGAGGCTCCCCCACATTTATCTCCCTGCAGCCGCCCTTTGCTAAAATCATTATAAATTTCACATTTTCATACAGAAGACTTAATGGGCTTTCCGTTGATATCAATTTATATATTATATTTTATTTGAAATGCTAAAAAATCCCCCCAAAAGCTCGAAAAAAAAGCAACGCTCTGATTTGTTGTCAACTCCATATCTTTTTGTCTGATTTCACACTCGACCCATCTCCATATTCCGGTTCGCTGCACACACCCCATTTGCATAATCCTTACGATTAATATGCCATCGTAATGAAGAGATGATTTCCATTAAAATGGTATCACATTCAACAGTTTTGATGAATGGAAAGGGTGGCAGTATTCAATAGAATGTTAACCTTTAGAAAACTGGTCAACACAGTCATGCACTCGTAAATTAAATGAATTAGGGCCATTTTGCGACATTTCACTTCCTGCCTCCCCCTATTATCTGGGCTACTGCAATCGCCCCAATTGCATAATCACTACACATAATGCACCGTTTGAAAGGTATATAATGAGGCTTTATTGTGTCACCGATTTCGAGTATTCTTATTAAAAAATACGAGAGATATGATCGATCAAACTTGAGTTTCCGAACTGTTTTTGAGGGGTTTATATACATTATCTCCAACCGTTGTCTGTCTGCAAATTGCGCTCTATATCTCATCACAGATAAAGTCGACTAATAATAATAATAATAATATCCACTATTTATATAGCGCCTATCACGATGGATAATCATCTCTAAGCGGTTTACAATTGTATCATTACCCCGGTCATATAATACAATGCAAACCAGCACACATTGTGTGCACCATCTCCACTCCCTGGGGAGCATTCATTCCAAGAGGCTCATGGGCATTGAGAATATCGTTAACATATAGGCTTTCACCTCCTACCCCGGGTCCCCATGTATACTCCTGGGCAGAGAGCAGCGATTGTGGATAAATTGTCTTGCTGAAGGACAAACACCGTGGGCAGGGTTCGAACTCGGGATCTCATGATCGGAAAGCGCGCGCTCTACCAATCTTGCCACACCACATCCTACTAACGTACTATGCTATGACCAATATTTCGTATGATTGGCAGGGAGAATATGATATAATTATACTTATTTCTCCGTTCCATACCTTTTTAAGAATGCTAGTGCCTCTATTAACTATTCTTCTCATATTAATATTGTAGGATTGATATGTAGTAATTTTTGATGCATTAGTTTACACTACAGTTCACATTAATTGGTTTAACCTAACTGGGGAATCTATACAGCGTGGCCCCAATAAACGGTTATAAAGTAACAAATGATTGTGTCCATCGGAAAGGATGTTTTTTCCTATGAAAACAACATACCAAGAACAGTCATGTTGGTCGTGTAGTGTTCGTTTTAGGGCGCTGTGAGTGACACCATATCAGGTTCCAATTTTGTTAAATTTGTACCAAGTGAGTACCTGATAAATCGTACTTACTGCCCGTCATAGCATCGAACAACCAGCAATACACGCGCCATGTTTAGTGTGCATTCAGCTGTGTGCCGAGAGAATATGAATAACTGTTCGATGCTATGACGGACAGGAAGTGCGATTTATCAGGCACTAACTTGGTAAGAAATGACAAAAATGGGAACCTGACATGGTCTCACTTAAATTGTACTAAAACAAAAACTACCTATCAAAAATTACTGATCTTGGTATCACTTTTTCCTTTTAAAAGATTCACTATCCCGTGAACCTAGTCATCATGTTTCTTATTATGGCAAGTACCCCATTCCGTTTTGTTGGGCCACCCTGTATATCATGTCATGTAAATGACAACATTCCTGTATTAAGCAAACGGTGAAAGTGAATCAAAGGAAATCCACATTTATTCTGACATGTATTATTTATCTTGCTTATTAATTGTTGATCTTCGATAAGCACCAAGATATTTCATGAAATCATACCTAATAACTCAAGTGTATAATTAATGTTTCCATTTTTCAAATCACATATATACAGACTAAAGCGTCAGATTCGAGCCCTAGAGACTGATAAGCACGACACATTAGCACCAGACACCGATCAGTTCACCGAACAAAAGTAATTATGTTTCCATTTTCTTCCCATTTTGTTATTTAACAATGTGATTCATCTTTGCATTGCAAACATTAACACACCGAACAAAGCTATAACACTGACCAAACGCGCCAAATCGCTTAAATATAGTTACGTCAAGCAAAACATTTCCCAAACGCCACATTTTGTTGTCAAGGTATTACCCCCCCCCCCCCCCTAAAAAAAAATAGTTGAAATTTATTCATGAATCTACATGTAGCAATTATATATTTGACCAGTTTTGTCAAATAAAATGATTTGCTAATCTATAAATAATGAAGACTACATAGTGCGAATCTCTAATCTCATTTCCTTTGTCATTCCGATTCTTTCTTTCTGAAATAAATTCAACCAATCATTTGAGCAATAAATAAAACGATACCATTAACTTAGAAATTCCGAATTCCTATTGAAAAAGCGTATTCCTGACCATGTTTACGATGTACTTCGATACACGTTATCTAAGGCTTGTGTAAACAAATCATAATTCGTGAGTACTTTTAATTTTTATAGAAATCAAACAAGACATTATACATTTCATGAACAGACTAAGACAACCGGTTCCAATTTTCATCCGCATTATTGCAAAACACTTTAATTGTAGCTACTATTGAATGTACATTTGAACCCTTATTGGTTAGAGTGAGACATTGTTTTAATTCAAGTAAAACATTTTATGCATGCAATAATTAAAATCAATTTCAATTATTCCCCCCTTTTTTGGTTTTGCAGTAATCCAATCTACACTAATCCTCAGTCTCATGAATATCAAACAGTTATTGGGAAAACCACGTAAGTTTCCTACCTTATTTCAATTTTGTATGATAATGATAATTTTAAATGTTGCTTGTAAGACGGCAGTCCTTTCTAGGACTACCAACAGTCCTTTCTAGGACTACCATAGTCCTTTTCAGGACTCACCAATCCAACCATCTCACATGGTGCAACCGCAAACCACACGTATTAATGATAATTTTGATGTGATATTATTTGTATGACATTATAAAATACGATATAAATTGAATTTGCAGTAGCTCGATGGTCCAACCTCATTTTTGTAGACAGGGAATATGTGAGCATTTAGATCGTTAGCCTATCAGCAAACAGTAACATAACAATACAACATTTCATTTTGCGTCCCCCGTTTTACAGCCGAGAGTCGGACGAAGCAGAAAAGGCGACAGAAGCAAAAGAAGCCGAGACTGAAACGGAGAGCGCTCCGTCGGAGTTTCAGGAAGCCACGCTGGAGGTCGACAAGGATGAGATCGTACCTGACAAACCTAATCAGCTCAGCCGTGCCAACTCCTCGCCGGGGTGGAGGTGGGCTCGAGGTTGGGTGTTGAAAACCCCGCAGCAGAACCGTGTTTCTCCGATGTATGATTAATTTGATTCATTTAGGAAAATATTATTTCACATTCTGAAGTGCTTCCGAGAATTCCATATTTTGTTTTGAGTGTGTATTTTGTTGAGAAAAGAAGGATACGACAACAACAGTCACGTCAATATCAACCAGTATACCCAGATCTATTCTATTTATGAAGCGGCCCGGGAATATATACCCCGCAGCTTATTTTTTTGGAAAGATGGAGGTTTTTTCCATTATACATTGTTGTATTTATTTACGTACCAACATGGTCTATTTGCGATTTTCCTAAAGTTGTATTTTTTCCTAATACACCGTGTCCCAGAAAAAACGAAACCGGGTTTCATGGCTGAAATTTTCTGTCATAATGAATAATTTAATTGATGATATATATATGCCCGAAAAGCTCTGTGTCTCTTCTTTCATTTGATGTGCAACTAATGGCACATACTGCAAGCATGACTGAATTAGAACAATGGAAAGTGGTGTTACCAATATTCAATTTGCACGCATAAATTTGAAGTTTGGGTGAGTTTTAAGAGTTGTAAACGTACTTATTTTTAAAAAGGACAAACACCACATAAAAGTTCATATTTTTATCTTTTACATGACACCTCATGCTCAAAAAATAAATGATTTATGCCAGAGAACGAGTACAATGAAAACATGCCTGATTTCTGCCCGAATGAGTCAAAGTTGAGTAAGAAGTCGCTCAGCTTTCCTGACTAGCAGCTGACAATGGACTTTGATGCATGAGTGAATTTACACAAACATGGGGATCAGGAAACAGGCTAGATCAGGAAAGTTACTCATTTGGGCTGGAATCAAGCATGTTTTCATTGTATTCGTTCTCTGGCATATATAATTTATTTTTTAATCATGAGGTGTCATATAAAAGATAAAATTATGAATTTTCATGCGGTGTCTGTCCTTTTTCAAAATAAGTACGCCAACTCTTAAAACTCTCCCCAAAACCTCACCCAAACTTGCAATTTCTGCGCGCAAATTGAATGTTGGTAACACCACTTTCTATCGGTCTAATTCAGTCATGCGTGAATTATGTGCCATAAGTTGTATATCAAATAAAAGAAGAGACACATAGCTTTTCAGACATATATATATCATGAAGGAAATTATTCATTATAACATAAAATTTCTGCCATGAAACCCGGTTTCGTTTTTTCTGGGACACGGTGTATAATGGTGTTGATAGTTAAGGTTAGAAATTGTAGTGCCAAATCCAATAAAACAAATACAGAGAAAACAAACAAATAATAAAAAGCAAAAGATCCGAATATGAAACTTCTTGTTTATATGAGTCTAGATGAAATACAAAAACAGTGGAAGAGAAACTGACGATTTATCCCAGGGCTTGGCGCTCTCTCATCCGAATCGTCAACATTATGAAGACATACCGAAGTGTACTTTAAATGGCTGAAATTGAACTCTTGACTAATTGAATATGAATACATTATTCGTAGCAAATATTTGATTTGTTTTAATTATTGTCAGTGTTCATTCTTTCAGCATATTCCGAATTCATTATTGATAATAATAATAATATTATTGATGTATATAGCGCCTAATAATTATGATTGATAATCATCTCTAAGCGCACAATACAATTATATTTTTACCAAAGAGCCAGAGGGGTCCTGAAAGTGCAGTAAAATACCATATTTGGCACAAAACGTGGCCCAATTTTGTTCTTGATACTAGCCAATGATGCCCTCTCTGACTGTGGCCTTAGGTACTGGAAGTACGTGGATGATATAACAATTGTAGAGTCACGTATGCGGGATGCGCCCAGTGAGGTCCAGCCGACCATGGACTCATTAACTCAATGGTGTGATACAAACAATATGAAACTCAATCCTAATAAATGCCGCTCGATGTTAAAATTAATAATTTGACTTTAGCCCAAGTAGATTCAATGAAAGTCCTTGGTATTTTGATTAATGAAAATCTTAAGTGGGAGGATCAGGTGTATGCTATCATTAGGAAGACTAATAAGCGAATGCATATTCTTCGTTCTTTAATTCCATTTAAATTACCAATGAGAGATTTGAAATTGATTTATAAGGGATACGCTCGCCCCTTAGTAGAGCACGGAGTGCCTGTTTGGCACCCTGGTCTAACACAAATGCAATCAGCCTCTATTGAAAGAGTTCAGAAACGAGCACTAAGGCTGATTTTGGGTCCCCTTTATGGATCATATGATAACGCTTTGGATGTAACGATGGTCGAAACTTTGGAAGATAGGCGAAAAAAAAACATGCTTGAAGTTCGGCAAATCCCTCCTTAATTCCAATGATTTCCGGAACTGGCTCCCAGAACAGAGACCAGACACTGGAAGGCAGTTACGTCGTCAAACAAATTTATATTCTATTGGTTGTAGGACAGAAAGGTATAGGTCCAGCCCTATTCCTTACATTGTGAGATGCTTGAATGAGAATACTAATTAGATACCTTAAAATCCCCATGTATATTGATGCATGTAATACATTAGACACCTTAGTTATGTACTATTATAATATACTGGTTTGATTATTGTGTTATAATTGTTCACGCACATAATTCTGATCTTTATTATGATGCTTCCTTTGTGTGAGGCATTTGTGTATAATAACGGGCAATTATACTTTGATGGTAAAAATGCATTTATTCACCCTTACGAATTGTATTGGATAATTGATTTGGACAAACTAATTATTACAGCGAGATACAGTACTTTATAATTGTACATTTAATACTTTGACTTAAAAAGTGAGTTTTGATTATTATAAGCTATTGAACCAAACATAAATACTCTTATTTAAATGCATTTGAATTCGCATTTATGTGTACGAGTCTCAATTTACGGGTAATATCATTATATCCATACTCCATGTAATTGAATAAAGTTAGTTAAGCCATTGAATGCAATAAATTATGATTCATCATTCTTTTTGGATAATTAATTCTTACTAATTTCCAAGAATTGCTGCTAGTTTATGTAGTTTTTGTATAAATCTTTAGCTTGCTTAGTAAGTGTTATATTAACTATAATTATTCTAAATTTTAAAAATTTACTTTAAAATATTAAATCTGCAGTAGAAAATCTAATTAATACACGATGCCTTAATATTATATTATGAGCTTTTGTTATTACTCATTTAATGTATCGATATATACAACAACAATATTACTCACTGTCGTTGGTTAGTATTTGCGACTAATTCGTTTGCTATTCATTTGTGATTATTATGTCTTTCTCTAATTATTATATATATACAGATCTCCTTATATCTCGTGTCTAGTCGTTAAAGTTATTTGATGTTTGTAAATATCGCTGCACATGACACTAATGATTCATATTTTATGTAGTAAGTATACAACCTTGGAAATTAATTTTTACTTAGTCCCATGCATCACAGCTATATTATTTAATTTTCGTAATTTTTTAACTAGCCCAGTAATTGTTATAGGAATCATAATGATTTTAATGTTATCTTAAAATATAAAATTTGCATTAGGAAATATAAATTGATACATGATGCCTATTGACTTTTGTAATCCCTTAATTGATAAATCGATATACAAAATAATAATATAATTTACTGTCTTTCGTTAGTATTCATGCCTAATTTGTGATACTTTTCAGTAATATAATGATTTATTTCTCTAATTATTGTATATAATATATTAAGTTTTCTTTATACCTCGTGAGTTCATTAATGTTATTTCCATGTTTGTAAATATTGTTGCAAATGACACTGCAATTCAGCTTGTAGCTGTGAATGTGACATTTTGTTGAATAAAATACCAATATTATTATATTTCTAATTATCTTTCTGTCCGAATCGTGTGGAAATACGGCGTTATTTAATTAAGTCATGAGATTACTTAATTATATTCGTGTCCTAACTCGCTTGTTAAAGGTAGTGTTGAGTATCGGTATTTCCCGAAGGGCCCCCCCCCCCCGATATTTTGTGTGAGATAATGAAAAACTGACTGTCAAATCCGAAAGAACATACAATTCTAATGACAAAATCAACTTTATTTGATCAAAATCGGTTCAGAAAAGGCTGAAATATCCATAAACATATTTCTATTCAAAATGTTTTTCACCGGCAATCACCGGGCGATATTTTAGACTTTTAGAAAAAAAATCTAAAAATGCTTGAAGACTACTTTGAAAACAATCTGATAGGTTTTTTAAAAAGTCGTTGATGATATCTCTATTGAATAACAAACATTAAATGCACAATTTTGTATGAAAAAGGCTAAAACCAATGATTTGTTTTAAATAGCGCCCTCTTGAGTTGTAACGGCTCTTTTTGTATGATAATAGGGGTTTTATTTAGTCGTTTGTAATTATGTATACTTTTCGAGCATGGTGTAGATATAACTATTAATTTGTTCCGTAATGGTGCACGTTTTGATTACTAAAGTAAAGTTTGACCAATACTCCACTATCCCTTTAAAGAATCAATTCATATATGTTTGCTCTGTAAAGCTTTAAAAGGGGAAAGAATGAATAAAATTTAAAAAATGGATCAGAATGTAAATACACCATGGACGTTGTTGATGTAGGAGTTGGTTGAATAAACACTGCATATCATATTGTTGATTGTGTTGTCCCAATAATTTCAGAGCATTTCGGAATTTCTCATTTGTCTTTGTGTAAAGATTAATTTTGTTCAATATTATAAAAAAAAGAAGTTAAACCTTATTAGCATTGAACAATTCTACTTAAAATCACTTTAAGCTTCCACAGTTCTCCTGTACCTTGTTGGTGAGCGTATACCTATGTTAACAGAAATATTAATTAGAGTTTGTTTAAAATGTCTCCCTTATTATATTCATATCATAATTGAACTACAAACACGTCCCGGAATGTTGTTCGATTGTAGTGAAAATCAATGTGTAAGCGAGCAGTGCAGCAGGCAAACAAATCTTCCACCGCGGACTCTGGCCTGCGAATTAGCCGAAACCTTCGGCAGCGCAACCGTTACGAGTCGATGTACCCGACTACATTGAGCCGAGCACGCACAAATTATGTACCGTCTGTATTACACGGGTGCGGATATCGTCAAACGGACGAGAATTACTGCAGCAAATCTACGGCAGGCCATCAGTATTCGGTGATAAAATATGAACTCAATATGAACTCAATATTCGGGGTTTTCACCAAGTAAACAGTGGTCGTTTTCTTTCAAATTTTCACAAATCTTTCAATTGTATTTTACAATGATATTGATATAAGATTGAAGTCTCAAATGTCATTTTATGCAATATCTGACACTTTACATGGATCACTGTCTGCCCATGAATTTGTTCGCATTATTTGTGCAACTTAGGATTTATTCAAACACATTTGACTCGTTCAGTAATGTTGTTGAAAATATTGTTCATACTCTTATGTTTTTGGTATGTTATGTTTTGGTATGATTTTATGTTGCACAAGTTATAGTAATAACCACATATTTACCCAGATTTGCTTTGCACATGAAGATGGCAAACAAAATGGTTACTCCTCAACCCTATTTTATAACTCTTAATATTTCTCAAAGAAGTTTCATAACTTCTTTGAAGAATATTTAGAGTTAATAGGGCTCAACATTTTAACAAAATAATTCATTACGCTACAGTTATATTTCTCGTTTTTTCTGCTAATTGTGTTTGGACTTTAACAAAATGTTATATTTGTTATTTTAGTGAGTACTTTTCAGATTAAAGGGATCTTGTAACATCTATATCCGCACAACAAAACAGATGAAGAACGATGATGTATCCATTATTAAATGTATTGCATGTAAACATCATTTATATCGACCTTTATTTTATATCGGAGCAGTCAATTCGAACTGATAATAAAGTACTTCAAAACGCATGCATGTTGATTGTTAACAAAATGTATTTTTTGTGAGAGTCGGAATTGTTTTACCAAGTTAAATGTCTCAATGGAATTATTTTGAATGTGTTTTGTCTTCTCTAACAGTAGAACGAGCTTGTGTGAACTTGATTAAGACTTTGTGATGTGGAAATGAACAATGGTATTATCAGCCATTACACAGCACATACCGCATCATGCGATAGACAAAACAAATATAATCAAGCTGTCAAGTGTAATCAGTTGCTAAGCGGCAATATCAACACAATTTTCGTTGTTAAAATTGTGTATACAAATCGACTTCTACAAATTTTACTTTGACCATGTTAACTGATAACACACGGAAGATAACAGGTGAACAAACAGACTACCGGACTTTATACACCTCCAGAACATGCAGATTATACGATCAAAGATTAAAGTTCTTTTATCTTTCAGCTATGTGGAATACAGGTGTGTATATAATTATCCAGATTATTTATTGAGTGAAACAAAAGCAATATTGATGAGGTGGAGTAACCGTTTCGATCACATCCATTACGCCCACGTTTTGTTTAATGTTTTTTTTTATTTTATTTAAATTATATGCCAGTCTACAATAACCAAAATATAATAAAGGTGTGTAAGATTGTATAATGATCAATGTGTACGTCATAACCCCGTAAGTAGTACCTCTCTTTGGGAAACGTATTGAAACCCTCGTTCCATGATGCTACTATTCTCCAACAGCCACTCGAATAGTTAATAACTGAATATATTTGAAGAACTTTGTTCCAACATGTGCTAAATCCACTTTCCACAAACATTGAGTTAGCGATATCAGTACATTGATAAACTATGTATCTATCTAGCATCCAAATGTTGAGACAAATTACACAACACAAATCAAAAGATGGAACGTTTCATTTTCATTTTCCGGAAGGCATGTGTACAAAGTTGAATAAAGAATCCTGATTTACTCCAAAGTTAAAAAGTTGATTTAGGGCCTTTTGGAATTAGGCTTTTCATTAATCGAAACAATATCCAAAGTCTAATTCATAGAGACACTGTTTTAATGGAAACATGTGGATGACAACGCCAACAACATAACTCGTAAATTAATCATATCTCATCAAAGCATACATGTCATAGGGGTTGGATTTGACAACGTCTTATACAAGTTTTCGAATTTGATGCATGTCATGTGCGAGTAGCGTTGATTATTGGAGCTGAAGAGCGGAGAGAGATTGCTACCCAATTAATATATTCATTTATTTTTTAAAGACAACGGAAGGAAACAAATAAGGTAAGTCACAATTATTTTTTGATTAGATAGAAAAGCCTTGTGACAAATTCTATTCAATTTTAATTACGTTGAGTTTTGATCAAACGGAATTTTAGTAACCCATGACAGTACAAACTAATAGTTATACACGATGGTCGAAAGGTATAGAAAATTACAAACAACTACGTAAAACCCGGTTATCATTAAAAAAGAGCCGTTACAACTCAAGAGGGCGCTCTTTAAAAACCCATTGGTTTCAACCATTTTTCATACAAAATTGTGCATGTGATGTTTTTTTTTAAATAATGATTAAATTGATAGATTATCAACACCTATTTAAAAAACCTCTTTTCAATTTTATTGAAAGAAGTGTATGAGCATTTATGTATAAAGATATCGCCTTGCCAGACGATATATAAATACAATAATTTGAAATCAAATTGTACAATTATTAGAGCATTCGAAAGGGAATGATTCTCATTTCACATGTTTTATTAAATTACCTTTCAAATAGAATTATAACAAACCAATTTAGTGTTAAGGGGCATTTCGGGCAGTACCAATACTCAAATTTACAACAACAGAACAGCAAAGCTTCCAAACAATTTTGGTTGAGTTGGACTAATATCGAGTGCAGTGGCGTAGCTAACGGTGGCGCTTTGGGAGGGAGGATGGGGGGGGGGGGGGGGGGGGGGTGACACGTGCCCCCAATACGGGGAAAATATGTTAAAGCATAATAAAGAAATACCTACCCCCCAAAATTCATGTACCCCCAATCAATCCAAGTACGCTACGCCACAACTTGAACAATATTAATTATAATATTCAATAAAATATTTGTGACAACTGGCACGTAATGCCCGGTGCAGACAGAGCCGACTCGACTGGTTGTCATTCCGATCGGCTCAGTTTTCAGTGCCTCGCGACACACATTTTGCCAGTCGAGAGACAGTCGGATGCCAATTGGGGCCGATTCAACACGATAAATCTGCTCCGACCGACCGGGCCCAACTCTAGCCTGATTAAAACCAGTCGGATCGGGTCGAGTCGGCTCTGTCTGCGCTGGGCTTAAAAGACAAAGAACGAATATAATAGCTTCATAAATGTAAGTTCTAACGTATACCTCGTCTATTTCCTATGTCCAGCCACACATAGTGACCCTGTATGCACTGGTATATATAGTCGATTGGAACTCGACCAACGTGGAAATGGTACGTCAGTCATCATCCAAACTAAATCGTTACAATAATCTATTGGGGAAAAGATATCATAATAATCAGAATAACGTCATCATAGGTAAATGTAATATTACTATCTTGTTTTGATTGATTTTTTTTTGTTTTAAACTTTAGCTAGAAATGCAATATTTAAATATAAATTATATATCGTGTGCCAGTTACAAGCAGGTCTATGTTCTGATATCATTGATTATGGTTAAAGGGATAGTTGAGTTCTGGTAAGGAGAGTACAGTTTTGGTGAAACTGAATTTTAGTAACCAAAACCTGCATCATTACATTAAAAACTAATATTTATAACTAGAAAGGAACAAAAAATTACAAATGACGTAGTAAAGATCATGTTATCATTCAAAAAGAGCCGTTAAAACGTAAGAGGGCGCTCTCTAAACACTCATCGGTTTCAACCATTTTGAATTAAATATTGTGCATGTGATGCTTTGTTGAAATAGTGATTAGATAGAGAAATAACGAACAACTATTTAAATACCTATTTGTAACTTTTTGAAAAGAGGAAGCATTTTTTTTGAATTTTTAACGGCTGGTTCAAAATTCTCTAATAAACCCGGGGCCCCGGGTTTATTACAAATTGTTATATTTATGGATATTTCAGCCGTCTCTGAACCGATTTTGATCAAACAAAGATGATTTTATTGTTTAAATATTATGCTCTTTCAAATTTTACACTCAGTATTTCATTACCTCACAAAAAAAAAAGTAGTCTAGCGCCCTCTCTACCAAAACTCAACTATACCTTTAAATCACATGACTAAATTATACACACATAGGCGTATAGGGCACATTTCATTATATTTATATCATATTTACGCAATCAAATTCACGTGATCAAACAGGCGATTGAGGTTCTATCGAACTCGGACCCGAGTGGTGAGGAGATTGCAAGCATCGTCTTCGGATCCCTCGATGCCCTGGTAATCATCGTCATCATCGTCCTCGTCGTTTACTTCTTCAGCATGAAAAGGTATTCCGCGTATTTTAAGTTTAGATTCGTAAATTAATTGCACGGAACCATCTCGTGAAAGCATTGTGCACGATTCGTAAATTAATTGCACGGAACCATCTCGTGAAAGCATTGTTCACGATTCGTAAAGCCCTCTGCAGACAGAGCCGACTCGACCCGATTCGACAGGTTTTCATTCGGATCGGCCTAGTTTTCAGTGCCTCGCGACACACATTTTGCCAGTCGAGAGACAGTCGGATGCCAGTTGGGGCCGATTCAACACGATGAAACGGATCCGACCGACCGGGCCCACTTCTAGCCTGATTGAAACCAGTCGGATCGGGTCGAGTCGGCTCTGTCTGCAGAGGGCTTAATACACCACACACTGGCTCAGTAGTATGTAGTTCCCAACACAAGCCTAGTTCAAAATCTTATTGAATTATGAAAACAAGCAAATATATCCTTTACATTTATTGAATCAATATTACTGGACAGTTTATTAATGAAATCGTTTAAATTGCAAGATATAGGAATAATTATGCCCTGCCTCGTGTGGTTACGTTTGTATTATCTTAAAGTATTGATACAGGAATATTATTACATGTTGTAGCGTTTGAAAATTGTATAGCTTAAGATAATGTCTAATTTATGTTTAATGTACGCCAAACAGGTTCAGATGTATCAGCATTTTGTCGACAATAAATCAAACCGTCAATTCAATCTAATTTCATTTAATTCCATGGGGATAGATATAAAGCCATTACTCATTATTAATTTAATCCACATTGCTGCTCTCTACCCAGGAGTATAAAATGGGTACTTGGTCGGGTGTTAATTAGCCAACGTTGGGCAGCTGGGCAAGTATGCTCCCCAGGGAGTTGAGACGGTGCGCATGATAATTGTGCGGGTTTGAACTGTACCTGATGACCAAGGGTAATAATAATGCGCTTATAAACATTGTATTAAGCGCTTTATAAATGTTATATTATCATTATTATTATTGTAACATCTGGGCAAACGGTAAAACATCATTATTTTCTTTTGATTCATGACAATTCATACTAACATAAAACTTATTATATTACGTAATCCCCAGACCAGCTAAGAGCATGAAGAAGGGACAAGATGAAATTGAGACACCGGGGACAAACTCGGAGACAAACTCGTATGCTGAGGAGAAGTAAGTTGTATAATCTGAATATGACAACCTCACTTCCAGGATGCGCTAAATACACTTTCCATAAAATTTAATAAATCCATAAATATTTCATATTTAGGGAACGATATCCGTACACTAATAAGCTACGTAGCTAACTAGAAATATAAATTTTAGGACAACTTGCACAATCATAATCAAAATATGGGATGTCCCTTTCTCATCTGTTCACAGACATGTCTTCAAATTTGGCCACAGAAACCTGTTTTTCTCCAAAGCTGGAAAAAAAGTGGATTTATTGCTTTTTGGAATTAAGCTCTTCATATAATGATTACGTTATTCATATGGTTTGATATCGATGTTATATTTAAATGTTTCTCCAATCAATACATGTTTTCGCATGAAATGTAAACGTGTCATACACTATCATTGAAAAAGGAAAACATTTCGCAAAGTTTTATAGACAATTATCACGTTATAAGATTATCGAATCAGGTCATTGATGCATGATCGAAATAATGACTCCAGTCTCATCGCGTACCTAGTACAGCTTGTGCTATGTTATGTATTAAAACGGAATTTTTTATTGCAGCTGATCACCACCATAATTAGGATTGCTATCAATCAACGCACTCTCGTATTCAATTAGGGACTCGAGTCTTTGACAAAGAGCCCCCTCTATGGCGATAGTTGAAGTAGCCAGCTCATATCTATCACTCGCTATACGTGTACGAAATAATTACTATAGGAGGAGGGACAAAGTCGAACAAATTAACTCAAGTTTTCCTCATCTCTAAACTAAAACAGAACATTATATTGTTGCAAGTCATTGCGAACACATTATATGAGAGGTTATACCTCGAAAAGGGGATTGGTTGTGCTCATCACCCAATCGAAGATGTAATACAAGCATACAATAGCAGCCTAGTCGAATACGTACACGCACATGACATAGTGAATGTTAGAACAGTCTAGTCAATATAGGGTCTTGACCTTGGCAAAATTGCAACATGGGGATTTTCTTCGGAATTCTGTTCAGGAAACTCCCCTGAACAACATAATAAAAGTCCTAAGAAATCGAAGCTGGGGAAAGTGGTTTAATTTGCATTATAAAGATAATTAGCTAATTTGCATATTTCTGAAATGTGGTTAGGGGTCATTTTCTATCTAGGAATAGTACAATATTGATAAAAACGATTATTCTCGAGTAATTTGGGGCAAGGAATCCAGTTACGGTGCTCATTTGCATGTGCCGTATGGGCAACACCCTAACAGCTAAGATGGCTGCCCCTAATTTGCATATTAATGAATATTATTGATTTTCATTGGTTTCAGCCTCTAATAAGCAATAATTCCACATTATTATTTTTCATTCATGTTCTAAACATGTAGTAAAGCTATTTCAGATTAGTTGTCACCTTGGCAACCTCTAGAAATGCATATAATTTGCATAATTAGGTTATTTACCTAATTTGCATATTCCCCCAAATTGAGTTTATTGGGAACCCAAAAAGTAAAAATTACAAATTATACCGGTTTTGGTGGGCAACAAGTCCATTTGTAATACTTATTTCCATATATCACCATGGCAACCTTCTTAAATCCAAGATGGCTGCTTCCCAGATTACACAATGTAATGATACACGACTTCATTCTTTTGGTTAAATTAGAACGATATTATAATTTGTGGACTCTAAATTATTGGATTTAGCAATTAGAATACTTGAATTTCAATATAGTTGGTTGCTAACAGTAACAAAATTATACTCTTATAAAATACATGCCGTTAAATTGGCAAGCATTATCTCCTTTAAAATGCCAAAGGCGGCCATCTTGGATTTATGTGGGTTTCCAAGGTGATACGTAGAATTAGTTATCATACATGAAGTGCTGCCCCCCAAAATCTTGGAAAAGTGGTATTTTTTGTCTTGTTTACCTTCTGGGTTTACAATATCCACGATTTTACCTGATTTCTGGGAATATGCAAATTGTGTAAATAATCTAATTATGCAAATTATATGCATTGCTAGAGGTTGCCAAAGCGGCAACCAAGCTGAAATATCTTTAATACACATTTAGAACATGATTGATCAGAAACCCTGCAATGATTGCTTATTACAGGCTGTAACCACTGAAAACCAATAATATTAATAACTAGAAGGCCGACAAAGTCAGCATACCCACGCCTCCCATTAGCCCTGTTCTACCCCTTCGTCGGCCTCAACCCAGTCTAGATGTATTCAATATGTAAAAATGAACATCTGTTCATCTTCACATTAGTGTCGGGTCAATAATAATTATTAAATAAATAAATGTATTTTTCGGAAACTTACCAATTTCTTGGCGCTTCAAAGTTCAGATCAGCGTGTTGCAATTCAATTCCGTTCCGTATTAATTAACCCGGAATCGAAAGTACCGTACCATAACATATGGTACCGTGCGCGCGATCGCGATGCACACCTGGACTAAACTTGTTAGTTGCTGCTCGATTGGATTCAGCGCGAGCGAGGTTACCGTATACGTACCGCGCCTATAACGTGCAGATATTATTTAGGCACACACGTGCATTAAATACATACTCAAACTTCAAGGTTCCACAGAATTTGCAGGGGTCAACCAATCATCACCAAAATCTAATCGATTCTTCCATGTCACTATCCAAACATTCCCTGAAAATTTGGTGCAAATCCGTTCACCCGTTCTCTAGTTATCTTGTACACAAACAAACAAACAAAAAAAAAAAAAAAAAAACAGACAAACAAACAAACATACGGAACCCTTTACATAACCCCCTGCCGATTTCATCGGCGTGGGTAAATATGCAAATTAGGGGTAGCCATCTTGGCTTTTAGGGTGTTGCCCATTCGGCACATGCAAATGAGCACCGTAAATGGATTCCTTGCCCCAAATTTCAGAAATATGCAAATAAGCTTAGTATCTTTATAATGCAAATTAAACCACTTTCCCCAGCTTCGATTTCTTAGTATGTTGTTCAGGGGAGTTTTCTGAACAAAAATTCGAAGAAAAATCCCATGTTACAATTTTGCCGAGGTTACCCCCTAATATTTGCTAGATTGACTGGACTGTAGCATTGGTAAAGTCTTTGGGATGACCGGTCGCAACTGGGGCTCGAACCCACACCCCCGCAATGAGACGGACGCTTAAGCTCTCAGCCATAGTGATCATTTAACACAAGTAAGAACCCAATTAAATGTTTCCCCCTTTTAGCTTAATGCAGATTGTCTGATTGGTTGTAACATTTTGGACTTCGAATCAAGGTTTGAGAGCAAACAATTATGACAATATAGCACATGGTGGGCTTTTATCATTCTTGATCGGTTGTAACTAATGCACAGATGAGCTTTCCTGTCAACGATATCTACGGGAGGGTGACGACGACGTGGACTGTATCGATCTATCTGGCGTACGTCGTCCTCAGCTAGAGGGCGGCTATAGTGAACAGGGGCAGGTGGGGAATGAACGTTATCATGACCTTAGAACGTACAATTCCGTCACGTTCTAGAAAGATTTGGAAATACCTTGCCTATACGCATGATAATGGCTGTTCTCTTGATCGGTTGTAACTAGTGAACATAATACTTTCATGTCATCGATAACCACGTGACGACGACGTGGATTGTAACGATCTGGCGTCGTCCTCAGCTAGAGGGCGGCTAGTGAACGTGGGCAGGTGGGAACGGAACGTTAGCACGACCTCAGAACGTACCACCATACCGGAAAGAACACACTTTGCCTCAGTGTGAAGTGTAAACACAGTGTGTGTTATAGTGTGGATCACAGCGTGAAAACCAACTCACAATGTGGATACACACAGTGACACTACTATGAGTGCACTTTCGCCACAGTGTAAAATGTAAAATAGTGCGCTCACACTATGTATCTCAGCAATTTCACAGAGTTTTTACAGTGTGTTCACAGTGTGAATTGGCTTTCACATTTTGAAAACGCTCCAATTTAACACTATGCCTATGGTCCACACTGTGAAACATAGTGTGTTCGCACTGTGATCACACTGTTACACACTGTGTGCATTCCAGTAGGGCATTCCGTCACGATATGATTTGGAAAATACCATGTCTATACGCATGTTTATCTTGATGGGTTGTAACTAGTGAAACTAGTGAACTTTCCTGTGAACGTTATCTACGTGACGACAACGTGGACTGTATATCGATCTATCTGGCGTCGTCCTCAGCTAGAGGGCGGCTAGTGAACGTAGGCAGGTGGGGAGTGAACGTTATCATGACCTCAGAACGTACCATTCCGTCACGTTCTAGATAGCTTTGGAAACTACATTGACTGCACGCATGATAAGGGTGTTCCATGCTAACAAACACAACAATTTTCTCTATTTTATCCAGGAATCCTATGTATGCACATTATGAAGAGACCCCGTATGTCGATAAAGACATACAGGCAAGCATTCAGTAAGTACCAATTCTGATTTGACTTTAGCATAATAATGTATATTTCATAATCAAATTTAAAATGGCAGGTATTATCCAAAATTAATTAAAATATGCATAATAAGAAACATAAGGATAATCATGTACATGACTTTTCAATAAAACAATGTAAATTATGTAATCATAATCATAATGTAAGAATAATGTACAAAATACTTCTCATGACATGGAAAGCTCTCAATGGTCTCCTCAATATATATTAGATTTGGTTAGTGTATATGTACCAAATAGAAATATTCGCTCCCTGAATTGTAATATGTTATCAGTACCACAATTATGGAATTCTTTGCCAGTTAATGTTAGAAATGCAACATCAATTGAGTCATTTAAAATATGTATAAAGACAATTTTGTTTAAATTAGCATTAGCATTATCATTAGGGACTAGATTTCTCTTTCTCTCTCCTTTCCTTTCTTTTTCATTTTCTATTGCGCCTGCGAATAGTATACTAGAGTCATGGCGCATATTTGTTATTATTATTATTATTATTATCAATCAACATGATCAATAACAAAAAATGCAACGTCATGTGAAAAACGGGCAACCAAACAAAGGGAGTTTCATATAAGAAGTTTGGTTCCAAAAAGTAGTTCAGCCTGATTAATAAACTCAATTCTCTAAATAGTAGCACAATGATAATATCTAAAAATAAAAAAGTACTTTAAAGTAATGTAATTTAGATAAACATGACGAGGAGGTGTAATGGCATACCAAAAACAACATAATTCATGTCGTGGATAATTATACAAATGATGCACAGGCATGAGTGGATCGGTAAGAATTGGATGCACGAGTTTAACTTTGGAATGGTTTAAACCCACGAGCGCAGCGAGTGGGTTTTAGACCATTCCAAAGTTAAACGAGTGCATCCAATTCTTACCGATCCACGAAATATGCCTGTGGAGCATTTGTTTGATAAAATGGGCGCAAAACAATGGCTAAATTTACCGACGCTTGCCTGCAAAAGTACCGACGCATGCCTGTAAAAGTACCGACGTATGACTGGGGGAAAATTTGATTTTCACATTTAAATTTTTTATTTTTTAAAAAATGATTTACATTTTTTTTTAATCAATTTTAAAATTAAAAATTTCGTTTTTAAAATTATATAATTTGTTTACATTTTTTTAAATGATATAAAATGAATTTATATCAATTTTAAAATTAATTTTGTTTAAATATTATTATATACATTTTTTTTTTCCGATCCACGAAATATGACTGTGCAGCATTTGTTTTTTAAAATGTGCGCAAAAAACTGTGAAAATCAAAATAAAGTGAGCCATGCATCAGTAAAAAACTTGTACACGCTAATTGACCAATCAGAATGCAGTGATTCTTCTACCCATTTTATAAACTATTATAACTCATGACTGTGATTTCTTTAAAGGGCAATGCAACTCAAGAATAGAGTTTATCCTACTTGATATATCGTAATATGCCTTTTTATTATATATAACATAACTCCGACTCAGATTTCTGCTTTGGGATAAATATGTGAAAACTCTATCGGGTTTACCACTATTCATGCGAACACTGGAGGCCGCCATTATTAGGTGTGTGCGGACTAATGGTCAGTGATATGCACTAATGCATTTCAATATGATCTATTGAAACCATTGTCTGAATACTTGTAGATGTTTTGACGAGTCTGTAAATCAGTGAAAAGCTTTTTGTTCGGCCCGTAGCACACTCGTCATAGTTTGCAAAGCATGTCGGACAATTACAAGAACATGGCCGCTCCCATCACCTTTTGCCGCCGTAAGAATTAGTAAAATGTGGGTATGTTCACGTAAGGATTTCATGGGATCCAGGAGGCCAAAATTGCCAAGTTATGTATCAAATAAAATGTCTGTTCACCCTCTAAACGATCATAATAGCCGAACGCCATAGTTTCATTGCCCTTTAATGAACCTTTTAACTGCTTTAAAGGTGCACCTGTAAAGTGTCAGATATTGCCCAAAATGATATTTGAGACTTCAATTATATTATATAATTATATTATATAAACGTCATACAGTAATTCGTTGTAAAAGCTGACGCAAACTTTCGCTTTTTTAACCAGGAAAGCAGTGTTCCTTTTCAATGAAACTTTCACACATCATTCGGACATATCTTACAATGATTTTGGTATAGGATTGAAGTCTCAAATGTCATTTTGGGCAACATCTGACACTTTACAGGTGCATCTTTAAATGTCAAGAAGAAAACATATACAGATGTAAAAGATATGTCATCATTTTCCGTTCTCTATATGATTTGTTGCAGTTCTTTCGAGATAGATTTAACAGAGACCCAGGAATGCATCATGGACTTCGACAGCGACGGTGAAAGCATCGACGACATGACGATGCCCATGGTGTAGACGAGGAAACACACGCACGAACAGAAAGAGGGGTTAGGAGGAGGAGGAGGGGGGGGGGGGGGGGGGGGGGGATGAGGGGCAAAGATTTTGCATCGTAACAAGGGATGTATCAATAATGTAAAATATTATATAAATATAATATAAATAATATTAAAAAAACGAACAAACTCCCCCCCAACCCCCCCCCCCCCAAAACCCCCCACCCCAAAAAACAACAACAACAAAACACGACTGTCCATTAGGCATAGGTCCGCAGGTCCACTGATCTATGACGCAGTTTGGCATTTTATTCTCGAATGCTACTATACGTCTCCTTCTTCGAAGTCAGGTCGAGATTCGAAAAAGGAATTATTTCTTTTCACCCCCTCATCGTCCATGTTATCAATATCGAAACTGGACGCACTGGGACGTTCCCCGCCATTTAATATAAGAAGTCTGCTCTTTCCATGTTTTATATGTAAGCAAAGGTTTAATACTTGTCACCTCTTGACCTCTACTTCATTTAATTTTGTAACGTTGCTGCAGTGTACTTCAAAAGAATGTTCTGCAACGTCATATTCTAATAATGATCCTTATATAATCCCACACACTCTACGGCGTCCCCCCCCCCCCCCCCCCCTCTCCATTGACATTTTGTAACGAAATGAAAAGAACTTTATCAAATAGACAGTTTAAACACCTCCTACCGATCAATCCCTTGGGACGTTCGCTAAGGTCTGTCCTTTGCGTCTGAAGGAAGTTTTGTATAATCGACAATGAAGTCCGTCATTGGCTACTTATGTCCTTTTATTCTTACGACAAAATGTCGAAATAAGTTGGAGATTCAAAGAAAGTAATCGCCAATCTGTCAAACATCTCTCTCACCCCTCCTACTCGAGCGACCTCCAGGGATGTCTTCCATCCGCTCTCGATGTCGTACTCGTAACCGTGTTCCGGACACTCGACCTCGGGCTCGAGCCCCCTTCAGCGACCTCTTCAACCCTCGATCTCGGGCCCGATATCCGTGTAACGAGCGAAGTCCCTACGTGACGGGGGAGCATAGTTTGACGTGTTAGTGCCAGTAGGCAGTAAATCAACTTTTCTGAACTTTGGACAACATTTCTGTCTGATTTTGTATTATATAATTATAATTATGATGTAAAATGTGAATATAACAGGCAAATTATCTTGATGATTATGATTTATACTACAGCAATTAGTTATTGAAAAACATAGCTCTGTAAATGATGTATGCGCTACTATAAGTTTTCAATTTTATACATGAGAAAGAATTTCAAAACAAAGCGGAATCAAACTCTATTTATTAATTTGTGACTTTTGGACCAAAACCCCGCTGGTTTTGTTTTGTTTTGTACAATATTTATGTATTTGATTTTCTGTTGGAAATTAAAAAAATAAACTGAAACTGAAACTAAAACTGAAACTGGGTACATGCCTCTGCGTCCTTCTAACATTAATCGCATTGAACGATTCGGGACACTCTTCATGCTTTCTATAATATACTTTGCATTGGTTTTGGGGCACCGCCCATTCTGCCCCCCCCCCCCCCCACGAAGCTACGTCACAGGGCAATATTTTGAGAGAACGACTGTATGAATTATGCAAATCGTGTGTTACCTGTTTGCTATAAAACCTATTGTATTGAATTTAACCAAAACCACTATAATTTCGGTTATGACAGAATACGTTGATTCCTCTCTTAAAATATTTCAAAGTGTAAGTAAGTGTTAACATTCATAAAAAAATCGCCTCTGTAATATTGACAGATATGTGTTGTTCTTCATTGAATTAGGGGTATATATCATGTTGTCGTAATGTGTTAAAAGTCTCTTGGTCACAACAAAATAATGTATGCTATTCTAATAACAATAATTCAGTAATTTCTCACTAAATTGTTAACCGCTTAAATTCATCTACAAAGTCATTCATGCATAGTATCTATCATGTTTAGACCACCAGACAAAGAACAACACATACTTTTATGTTTTGGTAACGTTGTGTGATATCATATCATATGGCTAACACTTTGCAAAGAGATGTGTAGTTTATAAACAATGCAATTAATTACCAACACTTACGGAACCATTATAGCCTATTGGTTCCTTACGCGCCAACGTCTGGGAGTGTGCCAATATTATTCATGCGCACGTTGGGAGACAATAGAATCACGGACGATGCTTCTAGACAAAAGGTAGTCTTCGTATGCAGACACTTGAACACATGTCGTAGTATGGAAATGCTTTTTTCCAATTATATAATTTTTCAGAATTTGTAGATGGCATGGACAACAAACAATTTTACCTTTTATTTATAAGAATATAATTTGTGGGTGGTGGTACCCTTTAAAACGTCACTCTTTCTTGTCGGTATCTGCCAGCCCTGTATAGGAGTGCGGAGATTTTCTGACATAGAACAATGTTTTTTAATTGACGTATACAAATATGAATGGTAGGAGGCTTTACCATATGTCTTTCTTCATAATAATAATAGCTAAACGTTGTTGAAATTGTCGGCACATATTGATACTAATCAAAACATCGTGCACGTAAAATGTTGACTAATCTGTTGTTGTTCGTTATAGGTTTTAGGGGTATACGATGCTCTTCTTGCATAGGACAAATGTTGTCAAAATGTAATTTGATCCCTTAAATTAAAAGAATAATTGCGTGAAATTCTTACAATTTGTTGTTCTCATTATTATTCTCTGTGTCTCTTTAAATAAAGCATTTTAAATAGTGAGTTCAGAATCACACTTATCAGAACACCGTGCAATGTTGACAAACCTTTTATTAGCTTTAGGGGTACAAAACTGTTGGTATAGGACACAAGTGATGTCAAAAAAATATCCCCCCAAAATGAAAAATTGCTTGAGGTTCTTACGAAAATGTTTTCATAATTCTTCTATCTCTCTAACTAATGCGGATGAAATCTCATATTCACAGTCATTGAAATATCGGTCATGAATGTTGAAAAACCTTTTGTTTTTAATTGTCCTAGGGCATGACCGTGTGGGGTGCAATAATGATTGTACCTCTGTTGAATAGGACAAGTGTTGTCAAATACGGTGTAAGTTGATCCCTAAAATAAGAATCGCATGAGGTTCAATCTTACAAAAATGTTTTCATAATTATTCTTGACTAGCTCTCTACGCTATAAGCGGTTGAAATCGTGAGTTTATTTTCACATTGATCAACATCATCAAAACATCCCACTTGTCGATGTTGAGATACCTTATTGTTGTCCCTCATCGCAGTCCCCGAGGTACGACACACGCAAGAGGCGTAGCCAGTAACATGGGGGGGGGGGGCGTTATTTCGCACGAGGGGGCCGCAGCCTGTAAAGCCCTCCGCACACAGAGCCGACTCGATCCGATCCGACTGGTCTTCAGTCAGGCTAGAGTTGGTTTTGCTCAGTCGTAGCCGATTCAACATGTTGAAACAGCCTCGAATGATCTCCGACTGGCTCTTGACTGGCAAAACAGGTCAGGAGTCCTGAGCGAACGTATACTGAGCTGAACAGACTGAAAACCAGTCGGATCGGATCGAGTCGGCTCTGTGTGCGCCGGGCATAACATGTATTATGGCAACAAATAACCCGTTCCCTTCTAGAAGCTTCCGAAATGACATAGACATCATACATAGCCCACCAGATTCCCGCAGGCAAGGGGTTAACATGTATAGTTCGGATTCTTAATAATCATTCAGACGCACGGTGCCATCTTGCGAACGCCTTGCGTAAAGTGCGAAATATACACTGACTTATTGTTAATAATGTAGTGTCCACAAAACTAGCATAGTTACGATGGTCGGACATGTTTAATAATGTTCGGACAGGATACCAATTCACTTTCCATTTCCATTTATTTTCGTTTCCAACAATATTATGTGCTTATCAATTACAATCATTTACAATTCTATTACAACTACCCAAGCACCACTACCTTAAAATCTGTGTTTTTCTTGTTTGTATCGCGAGGAGTGGTGAGTGAGGAGGTAAATATTGTATTTGATATTGATTGGGGGCAATTGTGACCCCCTCTTTGCCCCCCTCCCCCCTCACCCTTAGCTACGCCATTGATGATCTTGCTCCACAGGACAAGTGGTGTCACTTGATGCCCAAATTCGCATTGTATGAGATTCTAAAAGCCGATCCGAGAGCGGGCGAAATTTATTCGAGCGCCACTCAAGTGGGCGCTAAACATGCTAAATATGCTGGTAAATCGCGCGGCAGGATGAGCAGATGAGGCTGCGGTCTGCGGCACGCTGGCTGGTCGGCACGCGGAGAGGACCCGGAGGGGCTCATCGCGAGAAACCGCTTTCAAATCGGACTCGAGGAGGTGGAAGTTTATGTTTTCTTGTTTTCTTACTTATGTTTTGAAGTGATGGGGAAGGGCGGAGAGAAGGGAAATGAGGGGAGGGGAAGGGGGGGGGGGGGTGGGAGCGTTGAGAAACAAGTAGGGGGTGGGGGGGGGGGGGGGGGGGGTGGAGAGTTTCTTTTTCTTGCATAGGGATAGGGGTGGTTATGATGTGTTGATGAATCGGTGCAGTCTGCATTTGTGTTGTCAATTTAAAAGGCGTTTATATTTGATTTAATTTGATTCATTTTATTTTCAACATAATCACATAATACAAAATTATTATACAAATAATACAGAAAGAAATACATTAATTGAATACTGCAAAGAAACATGTATAACATAGAGATTGATTAACATAATTATAAACTAACATTACAAATAATTAGTTAAAGGTACTGTTGAGTATTGGTATTTCCCGAAGTGCCCCCCGATGTTTTTTTTGTGAGATAATGAAAAATGACTGTCAAACTTGAAAGAACATACAATTTTAATGACAGAATAAACTTTATTTGATCAAAATCGGTTCAGAAACGGCTGAAATATCCATAAGTATATTTTTATTCAAATGATTCTCGCCGGCAATCACTGGGGGATATGTTAGACTTTTTAGAAGAAAAAAATAAAAATGCTTAAAGGGATAGTTGAGTTCTGGTAAGGAGAGTACAGTTTTAGTGAAACTGAATTTTAGTAACCAAAACCTGCATCATTACATTACAAACTAATAGTTATAACTAGAAAGGAACACAAAATTACAAATGACGTAGTAAAGATCATGTTATCATTAAAAAAGAGCCGTTAAAACGTAAGAGGGCGCTCTCTAAACACTCATCGGTTTCAACCATTTTGAATAAAATATTGTGCATGTGATGCTTTGTTGAAATAGTGATTAGATAGAGAAATAACCAACAACTATTTAAATACCTATTTTGTAACTTTTTGAAAAGAGGAAGCATTTTTTTGAATTTTTAACGGCTGGTTCAAAATTATCTAATAAACCCGGGGCCCCGGGTTTATTACAAATTGTTATATTTATGGATATTTCAGCCGTTTCTGAACCGATTTTTATCAAACAAAGATGATTTTATTGTTTAAATATTATGCTCTTTCAAATTTTACACTCAGTTTTTCATTACCTCACAAACCAATTAAGTAGTCTAGCGCCCTCTCTACCAAAACTCAACTTTCCCTTTAAAGACTACTTAGAAAAAAAATCTGAATAGGTTTTTAAAAAGTCGTTGATGATATCTCTATTGAATCATTATTTTAACAAAACATTAAATGCACAATTTTGTATGAAAAATGGCTAAAACCAGTGATTTTTTAAATAGCGAACTCACGGCTCTTTTTGAATGATAACAGGGGTTTTACTTAGTCGTTTGTAATTGTGTATACTTTTTGAGCATAGTGAAATTACAACTATTACTTTGTACCGTAATGGTGCAGGTTTTGGTTACTAAAGTTAAGTTTGACCTATCCCTTTAAGCTAAAGTTAGCTATTTCCGGACTACTCAGAGTGAATTCATGTCCCTTTCTGTCTAAATCCTAATTTCGCAAATGGGGGCGAAGACAGCCACGATTTGATGTTATTTAGTTTTCTATGAATTATATTGAATGA
>JBAMJV010010133.1:0-31186 GCA_037951105.1 Echinarachnius parma
GTAAATGTAAAAGAGGCTACGAAAACAATAGATTTGTCGATCTCATAATTGCCGTGATTATTATTTTTGTAATAGGTTAATTATTACTATTAGTATGACTTTTGTTAACGTCTTCTTATGGATGAAAATAATTACTAATGTACAGTCTGTAGGGCTACTTTCAGAATCTGGTTTTAGCATAGAGGTTACAGTTATTACTTAGCTTTTTAGAATTTCCCCTCAGGTGTTATAATTTATGTACGGTATATATATACAAAAGTCACCAAAAACACCCCCCCCCCCCCCCATTGTGTGTACGTATGTGGTCTCTGTATGCATTTTGTACATTAAATTGTGTGTGTTAGGTGTGTGTGTGCGTGTGTGCGATAATTTGGGTAATGGTAGGGATACTTGGGGATCTGTTGTGATTGCTACTTGGGCCAAATCTTTTCTTTGTTGACAGAGTTTGTTTTTGTTGCTAAGGTCGATGCAATGGACCAATTTGAGATGCAGGTTTATAACACAAGTGTGATTACGGGTACTTTGTGTTATTGAATGTAATTGAATGTGTAATATTGCTTGGGGCCTGGTCACGCAGGACGCGTGTTTTCGGGTTTTCTCTTTATTATAGAAGGTTTATAGACACAAAGGAAATATGCACTGAATGCGTTTGGTCATTTAGTAACAATTGGGCCTATTCTACAGTATTTGCCCCGCTTGTTGCTATGTTAGGCGAGTGTATTGCAGGCTCTAGTATACAATGGGGAACGCAGTCCTTTTAATTGGGATGCACAGGAGATTTGATTTTCATGTGGTCTCTGAATATAAGAGTGTGTTCTTATTTTCTTTTTCTTTTTTTTGGTACAAACTATAGTATAGGTTCTATTTGTATGAATTTAGATAAGGATGAACATATTTGGTGTTGCATAGAAATGATAGACAAACGGAGCACAGATCTTTGTGACAGTCACGTGTTATAGTACTTTATATATAATTGCGGAGAAGAAAAGGGTGTTTTCGGTTTAATGAATGAAGTCACTGATGGGTTGGCTTTAAAGTCAAAGTATGCGGGTCTTATTTGACCCAGGTGGTGGCCACAGCGGACTTCTGGGTGTTTTCATCGTTATCTGGGTTGTCTAGTCTAGATAATTTGGGTAATGGTAGGGATACTTGGGGATCTGTTGTGATTGCTACTTGGGCCAAATCTTTTCTTTGTTGACAGAGTTTGTTTTTGTTGCTAAGGTCGATGCAATGGACCAATTTGAGATGCAGGTTTATAACACAAGTGTGATTACGGGTACTTTGTGTTATTGAATGTAGTTGAATGTGTAATTATTGCTTGGGGCCTGGTCACGCAGGACGCGTGTTTTCGGGTTTTCTCTTTATTATAGAAGGTTTATAGACACAAAGGAAACATGCACTGAATGCGTTTGGTCATTTAGTAACAATTGGGCCTATTCTACAGTATTTGCCCCGCTTGTTGCTATGTTAGGCGAGTGTATTGCAGGCTCTAGTATACAAAATTTGTTGTTGTATTTTTTTTAATTTTTTGCCGTTTAGGCTGGAGAGGCCAGTTCAATCAGGGAGGTTATACACCTCCTTGGTTTGATACTCGTACGTTACCTTATATTTTCTTCTTTTATTTAGTTCTCGATGATGGACATGGTTGGGATCTCAGCTCTTCGGGTTGGGTCAGTGGGGCTCTGTAGGATGTGTGTGTATGTGTGGTGTGATGTTGTGGGTTCCGTTTTCTGCTCATATTTGTATATTTTTGTGCTAGGTTGCGGTGTTATAGGAAGAATATATAGGGCTGTCATTTTCTTTGTTAACGCCTATGGTTGAGTTAGATAAAATGAACTCCAATTTGACTTTTGTATCATTAAATGTAAGAGGTCTTAGAGATAAAGTTAAGAGGAGGAATGTATTAGAATGGTGTAAAAGTAAAGGAAGTAATATTATTTTTTTGCAAGAAACGTATAGTACTCGTGACGTTGAAGAAAATTGGAAGTTAGATTGGAGAGGGCCAATGATTTTTAGCCATGGGACAAATCACAGTAAAGGAGTTTTGGTTTTGGTTACTCAGAGTTTTGGTTTTAAGATAGAACAAACGATAATAGATGGAGGAGGGAAGATACATATTTTTAAAAGGAGAAGTTCAAGGAGTAAAAGTATTGTTAGGTAATGTTTATTTTCCTACAAAAGATAAAGAAAAGATGCAAGTTGAATTTTTGGTGAAGTTAGATAAGGTCATGTTTGAATTAGAAGTTCGAGATTATATTATTTTGTTAGGAGGAGATTTTAATACTATAATGAATTTTGAATTGGATTATTTGGGATCTAATACTGTTTTTAAAGTAAAGGTTCGTGATTTATTGGTGAATTTTCTCTCTAAATATGATTTGATAGATATATGGAGAAAACGAAATCCTCAAGAAAGACAATTTACTTTTAAACAGAAATGGCCAGTAGTTCAAAGTAGATTGGACTATTGGTTCATATCATCCAAATTGGAAAAATTAGTAAGTGTAAGTGATATCTTGATATCAATTACACCAGACCACTCTGGCATTAGGATTAAGATTAGGCATCTGGTAGATACATTGTGCTATGGTAAATCATATTGGAAATTTAATAATAGTTTGTGTTTGGACAGGGAATTTGTTGAGGGATTGACAGGTGAAATTTTGAATTTGGATAAGGAATGGCGTTTGCAAATTGAGAATAAAGTCATATTTTGGGATTTTATTAAAATGAAGATGAGGGAATATATAATGAGATACTCTTCTGGAAAAGCTAAGGAAAGACGAGAAAAGATTGAAAAAGTAGAAAAAGAAGTGGAAGATTTAGAAGAACAATTAGTAAATACACCTTTAAAAATTATTAGTGAACAAATTGACGAAAAACGAATGCAGTTAAAGAATCTATACGAGTATTATAATCAAGGGGTAAGAGTGAGATCCCGGGCAGCATGGTTTGAAGAGGGAGAAAGAAATATGCAGTATTTTGAACAGCTTTTAAAAACTAATAAGAGAAAAAGTGTAATTAGAGAGATTTATAATGAAGAGGATAATATTATACAAGATAAAAAGGGCATATTAGAGGTGATTAAAATATTTTATAAAAATTTGTATGCATCAAAGGATATGGAATTATTAGATGGAAGTGAAACTGCATTTTTAAAGGATATACCTAAATTAAGTAGAGATAGTCAGGAATTATGTGAAGGTAAAATGGTGAAAGAAGAATGTCATAATGTTTTGAAGGAAATGAAATTAAAAAAATCCCCGGGTAATGATGGCTTTACTGTAGAATGTTATTGCACTTTTTGGCCGATTTTGGGAGACATGTTGGTAGATGCATTTAATGAAGCTTTTGATAGAGGGGAATTGTCAATTTCTCAAAAACAAGGGGTCATAATATTGATTGAGAAAGAAGGTAAAGATGTTTTGTTTGTAAAAAATTATAGACCAATCACACTTTTAAATGTGGACTACAAGATTGTCTCGAAAGTTTTGGCAAAGAGAATGAAAGAAGTACTTGGTGAAATAATCCATCATGATCAAGTTGGATATATTAAAAATAGAAATATAGGAGAGGCAGTACGTTTAATAGATGATATGGTATTTTATTCATTGAATAGATCTGTTGGTTTTTTAGGCGCCGTTGATTTTGAGAAGGCATTTGATTCTATTTCACATAGGTATTTATTTAATGTTTTAAAATTATTTGGATTTGGGGAATCCTTTTGTAATTGGGTCCACATGTTATATACAGGTATAAGTAGTTGTGTAATGAATGGCGGGCATTCAACGGGTTATTTTGATATTTTGAGAGGGGTGAGGCAAGGGGATCCTCTCTCGCCTTATTTATTTTTGGTAGCCATTGAAACTTTGGCTCTGGTTATTAGGAAAGATGTTAATTTTCAAGGAATTAAATTTGGGGATCATGAAGTTAAACAAGTAATGTATGCCGATGATATTACAATATTTGTTAAAGATTTAAAATCTATAAAAAGATTACAAAAGATTTTTGAAGATTTTGAGAAGATTAGTGGACTTAAAGGGTACCACCACCCAAAAATAATAATCTTATTATAGAAAGGTAACATCTTTAGTATTCCATTCCTTCAATAAGTTCACAAAAATATGTTTTCAGAAAAAAATATATAATTGAAAAACGCATCACCATTCTCAGCCATGCGGTCATGCGGTCTGAATGCGCAGACTATTATGCGAGCAGATACAGCGGCGCTCTGTGCAGAGCGAACGAATCATCCGGGATTCTATTGACGTACACGTGAATTGCATTGGCGCACTCGCAAATGCCTGGCCCGTGTGGAACCACGAGATAGCCGTGGTTCCGTAAGTGGTGGAAATTAATTGCTTTGTTTATGAATTACACAACCCTTTGCAAAATGTTGGGTATCTATTTGATATCACAAAACGGTACCAAAACATATAATAATGTGTTGTCCTTTGCCTGGTGGTCCCCTTTAAGGTAAATAAGGAAAAAAATAATTTTTTTTTGGATGGGATGTGATACTGAAATACCAGGAGAACCCACTTTTGGAAATTTAGTTCATGAAATAAAGATTTTAGGAGTGTATTATACACGTAATAAGATACGGAAAGATGTTTTGAATTATAAAGAAGTATTAAGTAAGATAAAACGTTTATTAGGGTGGTGGAAGCAAAGGGATTTAACGATGATGGGAAAAATTCAGTTATTAAAAACGTACGCACTCTCAAAATTAAATTTCGTTTCTTCTTTAATTTCGGTACCTCGGTGGGTTTATGAGGAAGTTGATAAACTCTCATTTGATTTTTTGTGGAATGGTAAGGATCGAATTAAAGGGACTTAGTAACATTGTCCAAATCCTCAAAATAAAATTGTAATTCTAGCGGTTCCTTTATACCTTGTTGTATTCGTATTAACAATAAAATCATGGGACAGCTTTCGGTTTTTCAAATTTCCCTTTCATTACAAAGATATGTATGATTATAGAATGGGTTGATAAATCCCTGCAATCTGATTGGTTGAGAGCAACATTTGTGCAGACAATTAATTGTACTGGATGCATGAAAAGTCATGCGTCCGGTACAAAAATCATGCGTCCGGTAAAAATTTCATGCGTCCGGTAAAAATGTCATGCGTCCGGTAAAAAATTTCATGCGTCCGGTAAAAAATTCATGCGTCCGGTAAAAAATTTCATGCGTCCGGTAAAAAATTTCATGCGTCCGGTAAAATTATTTCATGCATCCGGTAATTTTTCTAATTTTTTATTTTTTGACTTTTTGGGGGGCGTAACAATGCCCATTCTATAAAACAGATGATGCGCAAGTTTATTTCGTGGGTCAGTGGAATTGTTTGCACGCGGTAACTATGGAAACTAGTCTAAACCCACTCGGCTTCGCCTCGTGGGTTTAACAGTTCCACAGTTACCTTGTGCAAACAATTCCTACCGACCCACTCATACCTGCGCATCATTTGTATATTGAAGTATTTAGATAAGAAAATCTCCGGGCGAGATTTTCATCCCTGTACAAAGTGAATGCAGTGAGTTGGTGAATATCACCCAATATCACTTTGCATTTTCGCTCATTACTTGGCCATACATTGTCCATTTGACCTGAAATTTTCACACAATACCCTGAGGACATATGAGATAACAACAGTATACATTGCATCAACCATTCATCAGTTTTTGCACATCTCAACAAAGTTACTAGATCCCTTTAAGCGAAAAATTTTGTATCAGAATTATGAATTTGGAGGGCTTAGAATGAATAATTTTGAAATTTTTGTTAAAACTCAACGAATAATGTGGCTTAAACGTCTTTTGTATGGGGATAAGCATTCAGGATGGAAAGTATATTTTGATTATTGTTGTAGATCAGTAGGAGGAAGGTTTGTGTTTTTATGTGATTATGATATTCATAAGATGGATTTAAAAGAAGTTCCGCCCTTTTATGTAGACATTTTGAAAGTTTGGCAAGATATAGATAATTGTAGACATTTTGAAAATGAAAAAAGTAATCCCTTTGTTTTTAATAATAGACATGTGTGCTTAAGAAATAAAATGATTTTTGATAAAGATTTATTACAACGAGGTATAAGCAAGGTATCTGATATAATGTTGAATGGTAATTTGAGATCTGTTGCTCACTTTGTAGGCTTGGGAATAAAAGGAGAAGGATTATTAAAGATTCATGATATTTTTGGGGCATTGCCCCTTCAATGGAAAGATGATAAAACTACGAGTGACTTTATTCAAGTAGATATTCGAACATTTGAAATTAAATTAAAAGTTTCGGGATATATAGGAATGTTAATTGATTTAAAATCTAGGCATATGTATGAATATTTAGTTAAAACATTTCAAAAGGAATATAATTTGTGTATTGGGGATGGACATACAAATTTTGATTATAGTAATGAAGAATTGAAGGATATATTTTTAAGATTAAAGAGCGCAGTTTTGGTGGGTAAGTTGAGAGAATTTCAATATAAATTATTACATAGGGCATTATATACAAAAGAACATTTATTTAGGTTTGGATTTGTTATTGATAATTTATGCTCTTTTTGTAAAAATGAGATTGAGACATATTCACACTTATTTTTTAAATGCTTATACGTACAAAGGTTTTGGTTAGATATAATTGAATATTTTGATTTGATTGAAATTAGGAATGTTGATTGGAAAATAATTTTTGTAGGACTGACAGGTAGATCGCATAGAGTTAAGTATTGTAACTCTATTATTTTTTTGTTAAAATATACTATTTATTCTTTTAGAACAAAAGGTGTACTTCCTTCTGTACGGAAAGTACAGAAAATTATTTTGGATTATGAAGAAGAAGAAAAAAAAATGGCTATTAAAAAGGGTAAACTAGGAGTTCACTTACAAAAGTGGGAACACCATAAAATACATGTATAATATGATTAATTTAATTTTGTTAGAATTATAGGGAAGTCGTTTATTATTATTAAGGTTCTGGGTTTCTACCCTCTTTAGTTGAATGTGACAGCTTTCTATATTGTTAATTAATTACTCTTTTGGTTGAAATCAAAACGAGCAGAATACTGGAATGGGTGTCTGCGGTATGTGTGTGATTGTGGTGCGATCGGTCGTTGGATGGGGATGGGGTTTTTCTTGGGCTAAATTGGGGGTGGGGGGGGGGGGGGGGGTAAAGGGGCATATTTTAGTTCCTTTTACTTTTAGTTACAAAACCTCCATTATGTTTATTTTATGAAGTCAGGAAATTGAATATACAGTTGATTTGTATTTGTTTATGTATGTCTATGTACCATTTCTATTTTCGTTCATTATAATTGTATATGTATATTTTGTTTAGTATGTATATTCAAATGTAAATGTTATATATGGAGGAATAAAAATCATTAAAAAAAAAAAAAAAGTGTGTGTGTGTGTGTGTGTGTGTGTACTGTGTGTACGTGTGTGTGGTGTGTGTGTGTGTACGTGTGTGCATATTATGCACATTTTGCACTGCGTTACTACGTGAATGTCAGGGACGCCAGATTGTCGCAGATTGCTCGCCGTTTGAGTGCAAACTTCGTTTAGAATAGGTACGTAAATCTGTTTCAAAATCATCCTTTTCAATTGATTTATAATGGCATAGATCTGGTAGAACCTATAATATCAGTTAGATATGTATTTGTTGTCCGATTTTCAGTCACAGATCGATTGATCCATTGAATTTTGCATTGCATTGGCCGACATACTGGAATCTGTGTTATGTTGACTGACGTACATTACGTATGGGGGCTCGGAAGAATGGATTATGGATTTAGTGAATGGTTAGCCATCAGACAGTGTCATCGTCAAATAAAGTATTCAATCGAGTCTTGATCTCATTACTGTAGGTGAGGTTATATTCATGGTACATTAATTGATGTCGATTTTTGCACAAAAAACTGTGATATCGTGTGATTTTCTGACCTCACAAATATTGAAAGTCAAAGACAAATTATTTGACTAAATTTTGAGTGAGATGAAACGTTGAAAGTATGTGAAAAGACAACCGCTCAAAAATAAGCACAGGCCCAGAACCACTAAAACATTTTAACTGGCACAAATAAATGGGCAACCAAATATAACATAATTTGTATCATCTTTCTTTGTTTGGCCTTGGGGCCATCAATCATGATTCAGATTTCGGGCAACTAGCATGTGCAAAATCTTGTTTTTATTTGTCGGACTGGGCCACAAGGTAAAAACAGTTTTTGCTTAGCTTCATGGTAATATATATATATAACATTTCTTTTCAGACAATATCTGCACCAATGAAAAGACCATCACTGTAACAATGAGTCATAAAGGTTCTACTGCCAGTTCCAATTGAATGTTGCAGAAATTCTGCTTATATCAACATGTATATGTTGATATTGATATCATGTTAAAGCTTGGGAAATTGCCTTTAAAATGATGCATCACACATTTTGATCACTTTACGCATCATTGAGCAGGACCTTATTATCCAAAGTCATGCAAAAACTACCCGTGTCCAAGTTTGCCGTTGTCTTGTTCTAAACACAACAACAAGAGTAAGTCCCCCCTAATCAAAATAGCAATAACTTTTTAACGAAAAGGTTTTGAGCAAAATAACTTGGCAGGATTGTTCCTAAACTTATTGACTAACTTATATGCGAAAATAAAATTGGTCCGTCGAGTCATGCATGAGTGAGCGCACATTAAAGACAAAATTGTCACTTGTTTACTCTCGTGACTTTTGAAAAGTGACAATTTTGCCTTTAATGTGTGCTCACTCATGCATGACATGGCGGATCAATCTCATTTCCACAGAGAAGTTAGTCAATACGTGTAGGAACAATCCTGCCAAGTCATTTTGCTCCAAACCTTTTCGTTTTTACGCAATTTTGATTAGGGGGACTTAGGTTTTTTGTTGTTTATCATGAATGAATGAGTCTGTTTACGTTTTTTTCTTCAAATGAACATTTCAAGAATATCCTTTGGTGAATCATAACAAAATATCAGGTGGTTGCCAGTGTTTTCATGTTTATCAGGGTGGAAGGGGATCACACACTGTCCTCACATCAGCAACCACACTGTTTGGAGGCAGGGTCCCCTGAATAGGACATGCAGGATGAAGTTATCTTTGACAATCAAACAACAAATGCAACCATTCACAAAACAAGAACACTGCAAACTTGGACACGGTAGTTTCTGTATGCCTTTGGATAATTAGGTCGCGTTCGGTGAAGCGTGAAGTGATCGGAGTGTATGATATATCATTTTAAAGGACATTTCCCAAGCTTTAACAGGATACCAATATCAACATATATACTTGTATATTTGTGGATTTATAAGCTATCAAAGTCCGGTTTCGTTTTTTTTGACTCGCTCTGTATACCTAATTCCCTAAATTCCCTACTGAACAAAATAAACTGCTTTCAGATCTAGCCAGTGGTCACCAAAATCTACAATGTGGAAAAGGATTCCTTTGAAATGATTAACTAATGTACATACTGTTTTATTTCAGACAACATCAGCACGGATGCAAAAACCATCACTTCAACAATGAGTCGCAAAGGTTCTACAGCCAGTTCCAATTGAATGTTGCATAAAATTCTGCTTATTCAGGGGGATGAATAAATAGATTGTACATAATTCCCTAAATTCCCTAATGAACAAAATAAACTGCGTAATGCAGATCTAGCCAGTGGTCACCAAAATCTACATGGTGGAAAGGGATTCCTTTGAAATGATTAAGTAATGTATATCTGTTTTATTTCAGACCACATAAGAACTGACGAAAAGACTTCAACAATGAGTCGCAAAGGTTCTACGGCCAGTTCCAATGGATTGCCTGCTAAAGGAGGAGGGCATGGCGATGGGGGAAAGGATAAGGAAGAAGCAGAAATGAAGGCTGCGTACGTAGTGATTATAGGTGACATTAAGAAGGATGTGACGTCAAAAAATGACTTTGAGAAAGGTAAGTTTTGGGGCTTCAATAGTGTTTAATAGCAGCATGCAGCAACAGCAGCAGGAATTATAAAGTTGATATTGTTTATCATAAAAATATAAATACAATTATTTTTGTAATAAATGTATTTATCTTATAATGAAGAGTAATATATATTATTGATTTACAAGATCAAATTTTCACAACGATAAGGTGCTTTCTATAATGCATAATATTTGATTATGTGCGGTAGGCTTTCCGAACACAGTGTGAAAACATTGAACTACCAAATGTATTAGAAACGTTTTTCAAGAAATGTACAAATGTGGGTTAGATCACTTTTGCAGCTTTTTATACTGTCGTTTGTGTATTCTGTTCATCTTGACAGTTCTGCAACAAGCCGGCAGGAATCCATCACAGAAAACAATCGACCAACACTGGACAAAGGATACGAGTGAGTACTAATTCTGACATAATCTTGGACTCCTGGTACATGCAGTGCTCCATATTAACTTTTCTAGTGGTCCTTCAGGCCACCAAAATCTTAAATTTTCCAATTTTTGGTAGCCCGAAAAAAAAGACAAGACAAAGACAATTATCTTTAAGTAACCCAAAAGCATTTTTCCTGTAAATTATCTATCTTTTTTTCTTTTTTAGGTGGCCCGACATATATTTTTGGTGGCCCTGGTCCACCTGCTAATATTGAGCCTTGTATATGGTTTTTGGTTGCTTGATCTCCATCCATTTAGTCTATAATGTATGGTGCCGGAAAGTTCCATTTCCCCAAATTCATACTTGACCCCCAGCCCTAAACCTAACCTTTACCCTAATTGGAATCCCTTATCCTCATCCGGGAACAAATTAACGTTAATTTTTTAGGGGCTACTTTTCAAGGTTGCCTGCTTGAAAATAGCACTCTATAAATTTGTTAATTGCATTAAACTCTATGCAAATTTACAGATTTAGAGATTTCAAACGGCAATCAGGAAGATTTACAAATGTGTTGTACTGTCAGGATAATTATGTCAAGATGTGTATTATTGAGTGCCAAAACTGTATCCCATTTAAAATGAAGCCATCTCTTATTTGCACATTTCTAATAGAAAAACTAACATTCAAAGAAGTGGAAGCCATAGTTCAGGAGCTGAAGCCCACCACAGAGGACGAACTTCTCAAGGCATTTAAGAAGATCGATGTCAATGGGGACGGGTACATCACGCAGAAAGAACTGTCAAAGGTCCTAACTCAGGTATGATATATATATCAACATTTCATAATAAGTAAATGGGGAGGTGTTATTTATGGGTGCCCCTTACCAATCATTGTGTACTGGTTTTGAAACAGATCGTTTCTGCAGCAGTTATTTCCTGCAAGACATTCGCTCACAATGTTGAATGCTTTCTACCCAGGAGTATAATTTGGTACCTAGTCGGGTGTAAATTAACCTTAAATGCATTTATATGGTTGTTCATGGGTAGAATGCTCACAGGGGGGTTGAGAAAGTGCACAGTTTAACTGTGATCTGGTTTGAACTAACTGACTGTGGTTATATTGCCTTTGTAAAGCACTTAGAGAAGATTGGATGTCATGGTTTGCCATTACAAAAATAAACACAAATTTTTAGAACTTCATATTATTAAAACTAATATTTGAATTTGGTTCAAAGCTCTTCACAATCAGTATGCTTATCATCAGCTTGTTCTAGGTTTTATTTTAGCTTTAGCCCCTAGATGCCAATAAAGTCCCTAGAAAATCAGTTTGTGTAATAGATACAAGATTGAGTTCTGCATGCATGTGTAACAGTGTTTAGAGTGTTATTTCATGTAGGCAAGGTCGAAAGCAAACCCTGAAAAAAAAAAAAAATTGTTTTCATGTGTTTGTTTTTGTTTCAGCGAGGAGACAAGATGAGTGAGAAGGAAGTGGAGGACATGATAGCAGAAGCAGACAAGGACGGAGACAGGAAGCTCAACTATACAGAGGTAATGATGATCAATAACAATGATGACGACGATGATGATGATGAAGATTTTGATATTTCAATGTTGAGAAGAGTATAATACTAAGAGTATATACTAAACAAAGATGATTAGTTGACAATATGTTGTTGATGATGGTAATGGAGATGATGACCATGACGACGATGACGAGGATGACAATGCGGACGATGAGAATGAAGATGATGATGATGTAGATGTAGAAGTTTGAAGTTTAACAACAAAACAATATTGTATATTCATCATGAAATACATGCAAGACAAATTATCGGAGATACTGACTGTAAACATGTAAAATAACGTACTGTACATCTATATATTGATTACTGTCCTTTCCTTTTTCCCCAATTTAGTTCTGCAAAATGGTGATGTCGACGACCAGTAAATGTCAGGAGACGAGTCTAAAGCGAATGGAGAGGAAGGAGCGCAAACAGAAGCGGGCTCTCAAACTGGCAGAAAAGAAAAGTAAGATTTCTTATTGGATCTATCGTGGGTTTAATGTGGAAGATGTCGTAGGTCAAGCAGTCAAACATCACATTTTATAAACCTTTTTGTCAGTTCTCCACTGTGGCCACTCTTGACTATAGATTCCTTTAATGAGAAGGGAGGAGTGTACAGATAGCCTAGTGACTCCTTACCTAGGGCTAGACACTAACACTTGCCTGCTTGCCCGGTGCAAGTAAAACATTGATGTAGGGCAAGGACATTTTCATAAAAGGTCTAGTTTGCTTGCCCTATTGGGCAACTTTAAATGCTCTTCAACTGGGAGTGTATAGTGTTATTCCATACATGTTATTCTCATCTAGAAGTTAGTTGGGCAAGTAAATATTCTGTTTGGGCAAGTAAAATTTGAACATTTATGATTTTACTTGCCCGAACGTGCTAGTAGAGAAAAAAAGTTGGTGTGGAGGCTTGTTTCACCACTCCTTATGACTCCAACCAATAAAATGTATTTGCATCATGCTCAAATGCAAGAAATTATGTTATGTTTTACTTTGCGTTCTTGTAATTAGAACTACAAGACGCTCCCTCATCCGCTTCCGGTAAGAAGAAAGAGGAAGTGGGCGTGGTCTTAACTCTTCCACCAATCAGCGGGCAGCAGGCATCGCAGAAGGAGCCAGCCAACATCAAGGACTGGTACCACGCACAAAGTCGCGGATGTTTCTACTTTGACGACGAGCAGAAAATCGTCTCCCACCAGTACGTGCTCGACGTCGATATGACGACCAAGTTATGGTTGACCATCAAACCGATTGATGTCGGCAACGTAAAAGGTATGTTTGAAATATAAGGTTCATAGAAAGTGAAAAGACAAAAACAATGAAGATTTTCAGAAACATTTATGCTGTTCTCTATTCTGTTATTTTTTGTTTCCTCATTTTAAAACCACAAGACGCAACCTCATAATGAAAAACGTATGCCATTGTACAGTCACCTCTAATCATGATACATATAATAGCAATCGTTTGATGCTTTGCTTTGTCATCATATAGATAGATCTAAAAGTAGGTAAATTTCTATTTGTTCATCAAGTTGCTCTAGTTTTACTTATATAAATAAAAAGCCAGCATTATAAAAACTTTAGTAGAACCATGTGGGGGCCATTCTCATTTTGTTCAAGATTTACTGAAATTTGCTTCATTTTTTGACAAATGGAGTTTATGTTGTCAATGCCTATTAAACCTGTTCCCTACTAGATTCTGAAATCCCCATGTAGTGTGAATACAATGCCCATCAGGTTCCCGTAGGCACTGTGCTAATTTAACTTCAGGATTTAATGTTTTAGTTCTGCTAACTGTTGTTAAATTTGTAACATTATTTGGTGTGAACAAATTTTTGTATTGTTTTAAAATCACAAAGAACAATCGCACAGCACAAGGATGTATAGTGAAGTGTTGAAAGGCCAGCCTTCAAGATATGCTACCACCAAAAGTAAGAAGAAGCTGTCGCAAATGCAGTGAGACAAAGCGTTTGAATTTGATACAGTCAATTACATTTGTGTGATTGAGTGCAGCTGGTGAAGGGAAAAGATATGTCAAAACTTTGCAAGCTAATAGAAGGTTCTATTTATACAGGGTGGCCCCAAAAAAACGGAACGGGGTACTTGCCATAGTAAAGACACTTACTGCCCGTCATAGCATCGAGTAACGATCAATGCATGCGCCTTTGTTAGTGTGCATTCAGCTGTGTAGAGAGAAGAAGGGGTATACTAACAATGGCGCACACATTGATCGTTACTCGATGCTATGACGAGCAGTTAGTGTCTTTATTATGGCAAGTACCCCGTTAATATCACCTCAAAGGACTTTACGTTATTATTACCTAGGTCATAGAATACAATGCTAGCCCACATACCTTGTGTGAACCTTCTCCACTTCCGAGGGATCATATATATTTTCTAAGTGGCTCATAAGCATGATTGAGAAGATCATTCATATATATAAAGGCTTTCACCTCCTACTGGGTCCCCATTTCTACACCTGGGTAGAGAGCAGCAAAAGTGGATTAATTGTCTTGCTGAAGGATGCACACTGTGGGCATATATACACAAATACGGGCGGTCTTTCATGGAAGTGTGCCCTCTACGTGCTCCGCAATGACCGGGGGGCTTCTCATCGATCGACTGTCTATAGTTTTGGCATCCGCGCGCCCTTTTCTCCCATCCCGAGGCAGATTATGCACAACATTCACCCCTGAAAGTCGACCTACTTCCTTATTGCGCGCAGTACGCGCCCGCTGCAAGTGTATGGCGCGGCTTGGCCTGGAGAGAAGCCCCCACAGAGGCCCCCCAGTTACAGCGCCATCAACGGCGGCATGTATAAAAATCACCGAAACCGAATACGTGTATACACTGGATTTGGATTCTGTTTCTCATTGATTAGAAAGCACATGCTCTACCAATCTTACCACACCACTCACTACCACTAACAAAAACAGCTCTTTAATTTTGCTGTGTATACATGTACTTTGTACCTGTCGGTTTTCCCATTTCTGCAAATCTTCTTTTTTTTTGCTTCTAAAAGTTTATTTTCTTTTTAACATATCAAGTTTGCATCATTTATGAAGTGAAAATATGGCAACAAACATAGAAAATCAAAACAGTAAATTAAATCGTATACGGAGGTATAATGATTTGAAGTGGCATATTTTGTTCCTTTTTACAAATTTTATATATATTTGTATAAGTTAACTCAAAGAGGATAGAATTATAAGCAATGTAATTAATCACCTGAACTTACTGAACTTAACATGGTCTTTATTCTGTAAGCGTCAAACATTCATGATTACGTAGATTCTATACACTCTTAGGTTTGGTGACAATAGAACGTGTACTAGATAATAGAGGGAATGGACTAGTCTTCTTCTGGAGACCCGTGAACACATAATTTAGTACGATGATGACATTTCAAATGATTTTTCTGGGAACCTATTTTTCTAAACTTTTTGGTGGAATGGACAACTAAAACTATTATCTTTAATTGATAAAAACGTTATTTGGGGATGTTAGTTCCCTTTAATGATACCTGACTTTTTGCAAAGGTTAAGTCAGGGCTCCACACTTACCTTTTTTGTCAGTGGCCCGGTCAGACCAGTGAAATAATTTCTTCCCCTTTTCTGGTGGCCCAAAAAAAAAAAAGGAATGCCCCGAAAATGTTATTTCATGAGCAAACTTTTTACTATTCAAAATAGGCCTGAGTCATGTCGGAATTTTTTTGTTCCGGAATCCGCCGGTGTTGTGCCGTTCGGAATCCGGTATTCCGATTAAAAAGAATCTGCCAATGAATGATACGGAACGAACACGCACTAGAAGGTCTGCCATGGTTTCGGCAGCGCAGGCATGCAGGCCCCGCGCTGCGAGACAGGCCAACTCAACTGCCTTGACCTTGCAAGCAAGTTGCACTCTTAAAAAGTGCCGAAAAGGAACGAAAATGTCTCTTATTTTACTTACATGTTTGTATGGCTTTTAAAATAAATACGAGAACAATTACCTGCAAAAACAGCAACAAAAAAAATGCGCTGATTATATCTCGAACATTTTCTAACTCGCTCGAAACTGCATCTGAAGCTAATACAACGACACGAATAAGTCAACACTAACTTGTATACTTTGCGTGCAGGCTATAGGGTCTATTTTCCTACGCGAGATCCATCCGCTGGGGATTTCCCCAATTCCCGGCGGATCGATCTCGCGCAAGAAAATAGACCCATAACCTGCACACAAAGTATACGAGTGATATGGCAGGCTGTGTCGGAGCATTATAATGTACCGATAGATGGCGGACTGGATGTCAACGTTTGAGAAACGTTTGATGACATATGGTACGGCGCAGCTATAGCTAGCTCTGCAGCTGCATGACTGTGCGGGGCGCGCCGGGGTAGCTAGCCTAGTCGATCGTAGTAGTACTCGCTAGATCGGCTTTCATATAAACGCAGCGGATTTCTTGTCGTTGTAAGTTGCATTCGACATCGTCTTTCTTGTACTTTTTTGTCATTTGTTTTCTTCTGTTAGTTTTCTACTAAGTTGTTTTAGACATCATGACGTAACTTTCTGTACCTCTACCGCTCTATTTTAACGTCAAATATTTCGTGATTTCACCACCGAGAGATATCTGACACTACTATGGACTAACCTTATGTTAATCACTTTTTAACCACCGGAGATTTTCATATTTTACTTGGCCTAAAATCGGACATTTACACCTGCAAAAAACAAATTTATCGAGGTACGTTCACAATTTATCATATAGTCCCACATGATCATTTTACTGTGCCGTCAGGTAAACCATCCTGCTCGTTTACCCGTTAACTACATGCCTATTGACATTCTGGTGAATTGATCGAGGGACTCTGCCTGTTATTGTTCTGTTACATAACTGCTCTTTGTGTTCGTTCAACCACCGCTTGTAACATGCCTGATTCAACAAAGAAACCCAACCTCCGTCCCAGGCTCAACTCTGATGCAGCTTCTACAAGTACTCCACCCTCTTCATCGTCATCGTCTGCTAATCTCAATCGCATTGATTCCGTTGTGCAGAAGGCGGTCGCCGTAGCCATGGAACGTGAACGCAAACTACTACGCAGTGATATGGAGAAACGTGAAAATAAACTACAAGAAATCCTAGACGAGAAGCTGGCATCTCTCCATGACCTAGAGGCTTCGATTGACACGAAGCTAAGTCAACTGCGTGACCTCAGTTCAACAGTTGGAGACAACACATCGAAGGTCAATGAACTCGCAAACCGACTGGACCACATCGAGCAATACTCTCGCCGAAACAACATCCGGCTCCTAGGGGTAAAGGCAACGCCAAACGAGGACACCGACAAGATCGTCTGCGATATCGCACGGCAAATCGGCGTCGACATAAGCCCGAACGACATTGATCGCTCTCATCGTTTGCCAAACCGCCGATCAGCCGACCACGATTCCAATGAGTCGTACGCGAATGCCGCAGCCCGAAACAACAGTGCACCACCCCCGCCAATCATAGTCAAGTTCATGTCACACAAGGCCAAATTCCAAATGATGAAAAACAGAAGAAAGCTAAAAGGATCTGGAACCGTCATAGTCGAAGACCTGACAAAGAAAAATGTAAACCTGCTTGCCCAGACATCCAGAAGGCCCAGCGTAAAAGCATCATGGACCTCAGATGGCCGAGTCTTCGCGCTGGTCAAGACAACTGGTGGACGAGAGATGAAGAAGCTCATCACAAGCTTCTCTGAACTCAACTCTTTATAACTGTAAATATGCGAATCCTTTTAACTTATATTACATATTTATATTTACTCAGAAAGCTATTCTGCTTTTATTTTAACTTTATAGCCTGTTCCGGTGGTTAGTGGTTTGTATTTCTATTAATTTAAGAATCGTTATTTGTAAGTATGCTTTTTAAGTCTGTATTTTGATGTGTAGGTGTGTACATTTAAATTCATATTGTTTTTTCGTTTGTGTTGAATGTTTGTGTTAAAATATTATGCCTGATCGTTATTCATACCAGCAGAAGCTAAATAATATTGATTTGTTGAAACTGACTGAATTGTTATCTCCTATTGATAGTGAAGATTCTATTTATGGTCCGAACCAGAATTATTTTCTCCCAAATGAGTTTAATGATTTTTTTAAAGAGCAACAGATACATAATCGATTTTCATGTTTGCATCTTAATTGTAGAAGCCTTAAGAAAAATTTTGATAGTTTCTCTTTATTTTTGGACAGTATAGATAATAAATTTTGTGCAATTGGTTTAACAGAGACGTGGCTAAAACCTAATGACCCAGTCTATAATGTTGATAGCTATACTTTTATTGGTAATACACGTCAAGACCGTGTCGGTGGTGGGGTAGGTGCATATATTCGTAATGATTTTAAATTTGTACATAGATTGGATTTAGATATATTTACTGATTTTATTGAATGTATTTTTATTGAAATTAAATCTTTCCCAAAGAATATTTTATTTAGTGTTATTTATAGACCACCAAATTCATCCTTGCCATTATTTATTGAATCATTAACTTCAGTACTTCATAAGGTAAATAAAGAAAGTAACATTTCATATTTTACTGGTGACTTTAACTTAAACTTATTGGACGCTCATTCTTGTCATCAAGTTAACGAATTTCTAGATGTTTTTATGTGTAATTCGATGTACCCAGTCATTCATTTTCCAACCCGTGTTTCTGATCATTCTGCTACTTTAATTGATAATATTTTTACAAATGACTTAAACAATATTTTGTCTGGTATTATTTTAGTTGACGTTAGTGACCATTTTCCTATATATTGTATTCATAATGATTTTGTTAATGATACAAGTAGAATAACAAAGAAACGTGATTTATGTGATAGAAATATAAATATTTTTATTGAAAAATTGAAAAAAGTACCATGGCGTATTAATAATAATGACCCAAATGTTAAGTATGACAATTTTTTACATCAATTTATGGAAATATATGATGAATGTTTTCCTCTAAAAAATAAGATTGTTAAATTGCGTAAAGACAAGCCTTGGTTTAATGAAGAGCTGCGTAAATTGTGTAAAAAGAGGTATGATTTATATAAACAATTTATTAAGAATCCAACTGCTTATAGAGAACGTATTTATAAAGAATTTCGAAACAAGGTGAATAATGAAATTAAGCGTATAAAAAATGCCTATTTTAAAAAATTGTTTTCTGATGTTAAATATAATATGAAAAAAACATGGGATGTAATTAATAAAGCATTAGGAAAAACTTCAAAATCAAGTATGATCGATTGCATTGAAGTTAACGATCAGAAAATTACAGATGAATATGATATAGCACAATCGTTTAATGAATATTTTGTAAATATAGGTATATCTCTTTCTAATCACCTTCAAAGTGATAATATTAATGAGAATGATTTTGTGCAATACTTGGAAGAAAATCCTCAGACAGCATTTTTTAAACCGATCACTCCTGGAGAGATTGTAACTATAATTTGTAATTTTCAGAATCGATCAAGTGCGGGTTGTGACGATATTAATATATCGATTATTAAAAAGGTTATTCACATAATTTGTTTTCCATTGTGCAATATATTTAATTCTTCTTTGAACACTGGTATATTTCCGGATAAATTAAAGGTGGCAAAAGTAACGCCGGTTTATAAGAGTGGTCTGAGTTCAAGCCTTAACAATTATAGACCTATCTCAGTGTTACCTGTTTTTTCAAAGATTTTAGAAAAATGTATATATAATCGGCTTTTAAACTTCTTGGAAAAGTGTGATATTTTATCTAACACACAGTATGGTTTCAGAGCAGGGCACTCCACATCCTCTGCTATAATTGATTTAGTTGCTAAAGTTTCTTCAGCCTTTAATTCTAAAAATATATTACTTGGTTTGTTTCTTGATTTGAGTAAGGCTTTCGATACTTTAGATCACTCCATTTTGTTATATAAGTTACATAATTACGGTATTCGTGGTGTCCTTTTAAAATTATTTCAAAGTTACTTGTCAAATCGTAAACAATATGTTGTCATTAATAATCATAAATCTGATATGAGTGCAATTGAATGTGGAGTGCCCCAAGGCTCAATTCTTGGCCCACTTTTATTTCTTGTTTATATGAACGATATATGTAATGTCTCAAATAAGTTGCAATTTATTTTGTTTGCAGACGATACCAGTGTGTTTATGTCAGGTGACGATATTGATACTTTAATTTTGAATTTTAATTTTGAATTGTTTAAAATTAATCAATGGTTAATATTAAATAAATTGGTTCTTAATGTAAATAAAACTCGTTACATGTTTTTTACTCACAAGAAAATTGATTATGATAATGTTGTCATTTGTATGAATGATAAGATTATTCAACGTGCTGATTCATTTAAGTTTTTGGGTGTCTTGATCGATAGTAAGCTTGTTTGGCATGACCACATCGATACTGTCTGCAATAAACTTTCTAAATGTATTGGTATTTTAAATCGATTGAAATTTTTTCCACGAAATATTTTATTAATGATTTATAATGCAATTATTTCTCCATACCTCCATTATTGTAATACTACTTGGGCTAACAATTGTAATTATTCAATGATGAGATTGTTTCGTTTACAGAAGAAATCCGTAAGACTTGTATATCATGCCCACTACCTTGCCCATACCAAACCAATATTTTGTGATTTAAAATTATTGAATGTATTTGATCTTAATAATTTTAACATTGCTATATTTATGTATTTATGTTTTAAAGATTTGATTCCATGTAGTCTTGCAAATTTGTTTCATCTTAATTCCGATAAGTATACATACAATATGCGAAATCAATTAACTTATAGTTTACCGCGTGTAAATAATAATGTAGCCATGAACTCAATCTGTTTTAAAGGACCAAAAATTTGGAATAAATTACCGATACATGTAAAACTAAGCCCCACTCTATCAGCTTTTAAACGGAGATATAGATTAATCTTGTTACAGTAAATGTTTATAATTATTTTTTTTTTTTAGGTCAGGCCTTTTAAAATTGTATATGTGTATGTTTTTTTTTTTTTTTTTTTTTCATGTTGTATATGTCTATGTTATGTAGGTAGGTTTTAATTCAATTTTATATATTCGGTGGCAGCATTAATAAGGCTATTTTGCTCTTTCTAGCTGTCTCCTCATTCTCATAATTGTATTTATCTGTTGTTATATTTTGTAAATTTTGATGTGATTTGTTAATGTTATTGTTTTTATGAGATTTGAAATAAATGATCAATTCAATTCAATTCAATACTACAAAATATGAATTTTTGAGGAAAAAGAGGTTTTCCGTGATTTTCATCGGAATACCGGAATGGAGAAAACTAAACCGGAACACGCACACACCGGACGGATTCCGGTATTCCGTCCGTTCCGACCCAGGCTTAATTCAAAATATCACTGATTGATCAAACTTGTGATTATACTTTATAGATGAAGCATGACAATTGACATGGTCATGGAAGAAAAAAAAAAATTCTTCTAATTTTGTCAATGTCATGCTGAAAATTTGCTGGCTCGAAGTGCAATTTCACTGGCCCCGGGCCAGCGGACCAGTTCAAGTGTCGAGCCATGTACAATTTGAAGTTATTTCAGTGAAACTCCTCTCCAAATCCCAGGCACTTCATCCACACTAAGGCGGACCTCAACCTCTTCGTCTTGAAGCAGAGTCGCGATGAAATCGTTGGGGATGTAGTGTATGGGGAAGTGAAATTTAAAGTTATTTTAGTAAAATTCCAACGATAAAAATTATCATATTTTCTCTACTTAAAAACCTAGGTTCTTCGTCCACACCAAAGACAGACCTCATTGACAACCTCTTTGTCTTGAAGCAGAGTCGCGATGGAATCGTTCGGGGATGTAGTGAAATAGGGAAATGAAATTAAAAATTATTTTTCGTAAAAATTATCATATTTTCTCTCCTTAAAAACCCAGGCCCTTCGTCCACTCCAAAGACGGACCTCAACCTCTTTGTCTTGAAGCAGAGCCGTGATGGAGTCGTTGGAGATGTAGTCACCTTCACAAGAGTCAAGAACAAGGAGGTACATGTAGTTTTTAAATTAATTCTAGCTGAATAATTAGGCAATGAATGTGACATAACAAATGTGTTAACAAGTAATTTATTTTTTCTCAAAATATAGACTGCACACACTGATTATTTCCATGAATACAGAAGAACATGCACACTTGCACATACACACATACACGGTTCACAAACACACATACACACATACACGGTGCACAAACACATACACACACACACACAGAATTGACGGGGGTAATCGTCTGGGGGGGGGGGGGTAATTGTCCTAGGGGGTAAATTGTATTGGGGGTTAATCATCCGGGGGGGAGGGGGGGGGGGTTAATTGTTTGAGGGGTTGGGGTAATTGTCTTGGAGGGGGGGGGGGAGGGGGAGGGGGTAATTGTCCGGGTGGTAGTTGTCCCAGGGGGGGGGGGGGATATGAGAATATGAGAATATACTGTGTTCACAAATATAAATATACTAAAAAGAGTTTCTGGGAAGTGTCAGCTTACAATGGTCTTTTTCTATTGATAGTGCACCTGTCTAGCAATCCATAGGTCTCTTGTTCGAGTCCCGTCGAAGCCCAATGTTCTTAGCTTGTTTTCATTTTAATATGAAATAGATAAATAACTGAATGAAGAATGAATGAAGAATAACTAAATTGGTAAATTTCATACTGATTTTGTTCTATGGTTTTCTTCCAGACATACTGTGTGCAGGGTGAGCTCTCGCCAGGAACGTATCGCTTTATCCCCATGACAACCGGATGCCACTTCAGACCACGCACAAGGACGGTGAAAGAGAAGACCATACTGATTCAACCCAAAGGCTCGGAGGAATGCGAACTCACCACAGCTTTCAAGTAAGTTTGTATGCCTCTGCAACAAAGTGTCCGGAGGCATTGGCCCGGATTCACAAAAGAGGTTTGTAGGAGGTTTGTACAAACCATGGTTTATCCATGGTCTACATCTATGGAGTGCCATTAGATAGATAGATAGATAGATAGATAGATAGATAGATAGATAGATAGATAGATAGATATATCGGTATTTATTGAACAAAATTAACAAGACTGTAGTCCGAAGACTAAAATGCCTTGCGTACATGAACATATGAACATACATGAATAAATAAATTACAACACAATAAAATATAATTTAACATCAAAATACAACAAAATGATACATATTTATGAATGCATTTGGCAAGAAAGGCACTAACATTAAAAATGTGATTATTATAATATGCATATTCTCATTTAATTTAATTTTAATACAACAATAACAAAGAACCAATTTACTAATTCGTTACTTACTTTTAAATATATATGTAATACTAAACTAAATATTGAATCTAACAAGATGTACATTAATACAGTACATGTATATCTTTTTGAAAAAATTACAATAATAAGCATCACAAAAAAGCAAAAATAAGAGCATGGAAATTATTTAATTAAAGGATATCAAATCCCACTATCTATTTTATTCATATTCCTAACATAAATTAAGTTTATCATACTCAATAACGAGTAGATCTAACAATCAAATGTAATATCAAAAGGGAAGCAATACAGGTATTCCATTTATCGTATTCCATTTATACAAAGTACATTATTACAAACTATGTTTAATTAAAATTGAGTAATTCAAATTGGTTAAACTTGTATTATATTCTTAACAGAAATTAAATTAACATTCAATAGCAAATCCAAAGTGTCATCAATTAAAATTGAATAATTAACTTAATTTAATATTACATGTACAATATATCCTGAACATTTGTAACTAATGGAGAAAGAATGTAAACTCCTTACTTGTTAACAATGTTGATGGTACACATTTACAAAATGCACCCAAATAAATGTTTGTCTTCTCAGTACGGTGAAATTTGCTGGTTAGCAAGCACTAAACAATCATATCATTAGAAATGATATTGTTTAACTTGTATACGAGAAGCACTCCATAGATATAGACCATGATTTAAAACCATGGTTTGTACAAACCTCCTTTGTGAATCCGGGGCCATTATGTTTTTGGGATGTCTGTCCGTTCCGTAGGTCAGTACGTTATGTACATAAGGTTCTCGTTATCGTGATATCTCAAGAACCGATTGAAGACTACCAAACGAGGTACCTGTATGCATCTTGAGGTGCCAATGAACCGAGTAGATTCGGGTGTCCATGTTGTCATAGGTAACAAGGCTCATTACAGATGCGAGAATAGATTGTTCTTGCAATTTTTAAAGAAACCGATGGATGGATTATCACCAAATTTTTTTACCTGTATGTATTTTGATAAGCCAATGAACTGCAAAACTAGCATAATATCTCAAGAATTCTTTGATGCGCTTACCACCAAACTTGGACTTGTACATGTATGTATCTTGGGGAGCCAATGAATTTTGGGGTTGTGATGTCAAAGGTCAAAAAGTTATGATACATCTATTCAAATATTTTGTTATTAATGCTGTCAATAATGAATTTGTCATTGCAATAACATCATTTAAATCTTATAAAATTATAAAGTCATTCTTCAACGTCACCATATAAGGTGGAGGCATTTCTTCTGTATATCAAAATAGGAGTGCCATTGATGCTATCTGTGACATGGTGGACCTGGCAAGAAGTTTTCTCTACTCGTTTTTTTCTTTTCTGAGAGAAGCATTCTCTCCATTTTGTTGGGTACCATTGGTGCTATCTGATTCAAACTTTGTAGTCAAATTTTTATCAAAGTTTTGTTTAACGAGAGAGTTATTCTCACCAATATGTTACCTGCAATTATTTCTACCTTCTTTATATAAAACTAGGAGTGGCATTGATGCCTATCTTCGACATGGTTGACTGGATGGCAACGGCACGCTGAGCGACATGAGTTCAACATCTTCCAGCTGCGGACCAGCGGCGAGGCCGGTCGACGACGACACCTGGTGAGGTCATGGAGGAGAACTTTGAACTCGAGAAGGGAGAGGTAACCAGAAAAGGTACGGTCTCAAGAACGCTTTGACAGCTTGGTATCAAAATTAAAGAGGTACTATCAAGGCTCTATGAAAAAAATGTTTATTTGCTGAGCCGACACAAGTTCAACATCTTCCAGCTGCGGGACCGGTGGTGAGGCGGTCGACGATGTCGCCTGGGAGGTTGTGGAAGAGAACTTTGAACTCGAGAAGGAGATGCCACCAGAAAAGGTATGGTCTCAAGAACTCTTTGACAGTTTGGTATCAAATTAAAGAGGTACTATAAAAGGGCTCTATGAAAAAAAAAATTTTATTGCTGAGCCGACACAAGTTCAACAGCTTCCAGCTGCGGACGGTGGTGAGGCGGTCGACGATGTCGCCTGGGAGGTTGTGGAAGAGAACTTTGAACTCGAGAAGGGAGAGGTAACCAGAAAAGGTATGATGTCAAGAACCTTTCTGTAGATTGGCATATAAAAGTAGGGCTTTTCCATAGTGTGTGGCTGAGGATGCCGGCGGTGCCCATTCTCTGAAGATGAAATTGCTTACAGTTGACCCCTTCTGTTCACTGTTTTTGATCTGCCTCAATAGACAATGTACGTTTATCAGGACAGTGAACATAATGACATCATGGACATCACATGATATAAGCCATATTCTAAGTTCCATCATAATTTCTCGTCCGTGCACTTGTTGTTGTTGTTATTAATTTTAATTGGCGTTGCATTAAAAGAATATATTACACCCAAACATTACTTCTTCTTTTTTTTCATAATTAAATTATCAAAAACTCAATTTTTAAAATAAAGAAAAAAAAAGAAAAAAAAAAAAAAGAAAGAAAAAAAAAGGATTCTGTCCAATACACTGGTCCACTCAACCTACAAACCGCTGTCCGTGCACTGTTTTGATATTCAATTTATAAAAGAAACCTACTTCTAATCCGCTGAGGTCTAGAAGCGTATTATTCATCTCAATTTTGTCTTCACGTTGATGCTGTGATGATGCCATAGGTGAACAAATTAGAAAATGAGTACAAAATTTAGTATGAATGCCCAAACCTGGATGAAAGCTTTCTCTCTTCTGATAAAGAAGATGGGGGAGGACTGAACGCAAGTGCAAATGATTTAAATGATGTCATTCAGCTTCAGTCGATCTCCATGTGACAATCTGAAAGCCCCTATTGTGATTTGTCCTTTCAGAAACAAATATTGCGATTCTTTTTGTTTAAATGAAATGAGCGAAGAAAATTTGGCTTCGCCGGAAATTGGCAGTATTTTTCTGAAACTCGAAATATAAAATCTGTCCATGCTATTACATTTGCACTTTGTTTACTAGTTTATATATATATATTTATAGAAAACAACGAAATTCAATAAGATACTCCGTGGAAACAATTTTAAGGTGATATTTCGGCCATAGGCCTTTGTCAAACTGACTAATTTTAATTCATAATTGCATCAACAAAAACAAAAAGCGTACAACCAATGGACTGAATGTTACATTTTATTCATTCCGATCAATTAATTTCCCCCTATGTTTGTCCCTCCCTCCCTCCCTCTCTTCCCACCTCTTCTCTCACACCCCCCGGCCCCTCCCCCTCCCCCCCCCCCCATCTCCTCTCTTTATGACGTATACTCTTTTGCTGTGCTTTGCGCGTCATACAATTTGGCGTCCTTGGAGACGCTTTCTGTTTTTGTTGATGCAATTATGAATTCAAATTAGTCAGTTTGACAAAGGCCTATGGCCGAATATCACCTTACAATTTTTGTCCACGGAGTATCTTATTGAATTTCTTTGTTTCTATACATTTTGACTCCGAGCAGAACTTTTACTTATATATATATTTATATATATTTATCAGATTTTTCTTTCATTTAAACTTGTAGGTTTCATGGATCTTAACCACATGGAGGCCAATGATGGTTTTGCGGAGGGTGGACAGGTCGACGAACTTTGGGTGAATCTCTCGGCCATGGGCTTTGCAGAAGATCTTGTTCTTGATGAGGTAGGGTCATTGGTCCATTGGTCAAAAGACACATTTATAAGTCAAAGTCCTTCCTGTGTCTTTGTGCACATCGATAGCACCTATGGGTAGGTACCTCTTTAAGGGTCCTGCGGGAAAATGGCACTCTAAAATCTCTGTTTTATTATCCTGAGGCCACATTTTATTATAAGTAAGTATTTCAAGCTACAGAAGGGGACTGTCTACTCCTTTGGTAGCTTCATTAATATGGGACTTCCCTACTCCATGCTAAAAATGCTGAGAGCCTGGCTTGATTTGTTTAATTATTTTAAAAATTATATCGAGCACTGCCCCACAGCGCTGAAAATGCAAGCTATTATATATTGAGGGCTCTCTTGATGTCTACTTTGTCTCATTTATGTTACACAATTAACTTGTTTTATTTCTGTTATTTTTCCTTTTTTCAAGGCGTGCCCATTTTTGGTAGATGCGTACACCGAGCACTGCCCCGCAACAATGAAAACGCAACCATTACAGCGAGGCGGCCCCTATTCTGCAGAAGCGATATGCCAGTCGGTGATCAACGCCGGGGGATTCACGCGAGCAAAGAATGTGAAGGACATGAAGCTCTACACGTACATGGGCGACGGCCGCGTCACGTTCGTCGTAGAGAATAAAGTGAGTTTCCTTTAATGATAATAAATACTTGTTTCAATTTGCAATTCTCTCTCCAAATTTTACTAATTTCACATTTTACTTGCCCGCCTGGGCAACCAGTGTTGAAAGACTTTTTAATGTTTTCTTTGTTTCGGGCCACCAATTCTGGTTTTGGCCACCAGAGCATGAAAAGTCTTGATTTTACTTGCTGACAGGGATTCCAGTGAAATCCATTTCTAGCGATATTGCATAAGATGATACAATGCGTAATTGTTTCTAGTTCTTGATTCAAATTTCATACAAAATAATTTTGTTTTCTTGTCTTCAATTTCAGGCCGGTTCCAAAAAATGTGGTCTGAAGTTGGACTGTAGTAAGAGCAAGAATTGTCTCCTAAATCCAACTGAATCTACACAGACGGTGCAGTGTTATCCCGGTGTCTCTGCTGTAAGTAACACCACTGTAATGCTGTTAAAATGCACGGGATTGGGGATCAGCAAATTGCAGTGGGACGTTGATCAATCCTTCAAATTAACCCTAAATTTACAAAACTTTGAAAGTTGGACTTAAAGGGAAGAATTGTCTCCTAAATTCAACTGAATCTACACAAACTGTGCAATGTTATCCCCGGTTCCTCTGCTGTAAGTATCATCACTGTAATGGTGTTCAAAATGTATTTGATTGGGGATCAGCAAATTGCAGGTGGTTTATGATCAATCCTGTTAAATTTACCCTGAATTCACAAAACTTTGAAAGTTGGACTTAAATGGGAAGATTGTCTCCTAAATCGAACTGATTCTACACAAACGTTGCAGTGTTATCCCCGGTTCCTCTGCTGTAAGTATCATCACTATAATACTGTTCAAAAGGCATCGGATTGGGGATCAGCAAATTGCAGGGGGCTATTGAGCAATCCTTTAAAATTTACAAGACTTTTAAAAGTTGGTCTGAAGTTGACCTGATCTATTGCATCAAGAATGTGATCAGCGATGTAAATGGGATCAAACCTAGTATAAACACTTAGATATTGGTGCCAAATTCATTTTGTTATTGTTATTTGTATATATAAGAACAAAAAAATTAGATATGTTTAAAGGTAAAGAAGTTTGATAAAATAATAGAGAGAAATATCAGGGTGGGCAATTTGAACTCATAATAACATTCCTGGTTGTAACCTAGTACTTAATAACTCTTCAACTCTTAGAAATTATGAAAATTTTGTTTTCTTCCTGCCTTCCAGATTGCTTTCCATCTTGTACCCGAAGATGAGGACAAGAGTGACGATCGACTGCCAGGAAGAGCTGATGGCTTCATGATGCTCCCACAGAGAATCACATCCAGGTTTACCCTGTAGGTGGAGTAAGCCATGGACTAACTCTTTCAAAAAAGTAGTATCAAACACACTCCCTTATTATTGAATATAAAGATTGGACAGTTCGTTGCAAGAAGAGCTGAAATGGCTTTGTGATGCTCCCTCGGAAAATCATCATCCAGGTTTACCCTGTAGGAGGTGGAGTAAGCCATGGACTAACTCTTTCAAAAAAAGTAGTATCAAACACACTCCCTTATTATTGAATATAAAGATTTGACAATTCGTTCCAAAGAAGAACTGATATGGCTTCGTGATGCTCCCCCCTAAGAATCATCATTCCAGATTTTCCTATAGGAGAACAAGCCATGGACTAACTCTGCTACAAATTTTAAACAGTGTCAGGCATATCAACAAATGTTATTTACACACAAACAACATACTACTTTGACTTGATGTTTCAAGCATATTCAATGTCCTTCCTCAGAAGCTGTACTGAATCTGACCGCTAGATGGCATGGTCAGACATTGGTCCCGCACGTGACTCAGCATGTAGCCCCCCTCGTATCAGGCATGTCTCAAACTATGCTCATTATTGAAGATAGAAAGACAGCATCTGGATGATTATCTGCCAAGGGGAGCTGATTGCTTTGTGATGCACCCACCCTCAACCCCCCCCCCACCCTCCATGACCCTAATGCTTGATCCATTGTACTCTTGTAGGCAGAACAAGCGACGGATTAACTCTGTTACAAAAGCTGTATAAACATGGGCGTAGATCTGTCATTGATACCTATACATCAGGGGGGGATGATCTATTCATTCATCCCCCCTGATAAATAGGTATTACGTAGTATCTATGCCCATGTGTATAAAGCATGTCCCAAACTCCTCTTATTATTGAAGATAGAGAATGTACGATTGACTTCCAAAGAGAGCTAGTAACTTTGTGGTGCCCGGCCGTACTAAAGTACATTTGTATGAAATGAATAATAGTTGCTATCCCATATACCACAAACCTTGAGGCAAAAGTACTGTACAAATACTTACTTTGATGATTTGCTGTATTTATTTTATTATTCTTCAAGAAATAAGATTCCATCCGCATAAAATGTTACATCCCTTGAACAAATGAAGTGCACCTTGTACCTCTATTCACAATGGCCCGTATTCACAAAGGAGGTTTGTACAAACCCCGGTTCAAACCGCGGTTTACATCTATGGAATGCCAATTGTAAACTGATGGAGAGAGAATGTAAATTCCTTACTTGTTAACAATGTTGATGGTACACATTCTCTCTCCATCAGTTTACAATTGGCATTCCATAGATGTAAACCGCGGTTTGAACCGGGGTTTGTACAAACCTCCTTTGTGAATACAGGCCAATAGGATTATATACATGAAGTAACTTTTATTTATTGGACTTAATTGTAATTTTGTGTTATTTAATTCCCTTCATGTGATTGAATTCATGTATGTAGAGTAGATCAAAAAATTGTATGACATGTCTTGCTGTATTTATTTTTGCAACGTATTATATTGATTTCCAAACTGTGAACCCTTAAGCCCGGCGCAGACAGAGCCGACTCGACCCGATCCGACTGGTTTTAATCAGGCTAGAGTTGGGCCCGGTCGGTCGGAGCAGATTTATCGTGTTGAATCGGCCCCAACTGGCATCGGACTGTCTCTCGACTGGCAAAATGTGTGTCGCGAGGCACTGAAAACTGAGCCGATCGGAAAGACAACCAGTAGAGTCGGCTCTGTCTGCGCCGGGCATTAGATGAAGGTCTACAAGTGATTGTCATTAACTGCATGGGCAATTTTACAGGGTTTTTTTTTAATGCAAGATTGTTATTGTTTGCATGTAATTTTGTTTGTATTTTAAAATTTAGTTTCAATTGTCTTATTTAACAAAGGCTATTAGTTTCATATCTTGTGGTATTGTCATTCGTAACGTACCAGTTTAAATTTTGTTGTGCGAGTAGATTCATAGACTGAAATAAGTTTATTATAGAGAACTTAAAGAGAACTCTAAGTATAAGAATTAGATAATAATATCTAATAGAGATATATGAAATATTGAATCTTGCTGCAGTTTCTCTCTACCCAGGAGTGTAAATTAGTACCTTGGTCGGGTGTAAATTAGCATAATGCACACACACACACACACACATACTTGTAGGAGTCTTCAAACGGGGATAAATTTTATAACACCTTCAAACGGGGATATCCCCGTTTTTTTTGGCTTTTTTGGCTTATCCCCGGTTTGCCGGTGTGTAAACATGGACATATGCCCAATGGGCTGGCCTGTTTACACATACACACACACTCACATACACAAACAGTCCACACATACACACCATCGG
>JBAMJV010010134.1:0-46648 GCA_037951105.1 Echinarachnius parma
CAGGTTCCTCGTTATAACGAGTTACAACTGTTTATAAGCCATATTTTTTCATAAAGGCTACCCCCTCTGGGGCACTTTAGCCAATCTCCACCCCCACCACCCCCCCCCCCCCCCCTTGGATAGCCATCTCTTCACCACTGTATATGACCAGGGATCTGGGCTTATGCATGGGCGACAACAAGCGGGGACAGGAGGGAATGCCCCCCCCCCCTTCTTTGAAAATGGAGGGATTGTCCCCGCCATTTTCCCTACGTATTACATAATGTTTATTAGATTCCACAGCTTGCACTACATGTCAAATTTCTATTGAATTAGGTATGCACGAAATAACTCAATTTCAAGTCAGACTTATTACTTTGCAATTTTGTAATTACAAAAGCTCCCTAAGATATTCCGCGGGAAGGGAAACACCCCGGACACACCCTTCCCATCGGTCGCGTCGATCCCTCGTAATGCCCCCCTCCCCCCCCCCCCCCCCCCCCCTCCTCACTGAGGATCTGTTGACGCCCCTGACCTGGGAAACCTGTCCCATGATTTTATTGTTAATACGAATACAACAGGTATGAGGGAACCGCTAGAATCAAAATTTGATTTGAGTATTTGGACAATGTTACTAAGTCCCTTTAATACTTAGTTTGTCTCTTCTTATACTTTTGGCATTCTCTTCGAAGACGTGCCTACAACTTGACATGCATGACTGAAAGAACCGATGCGCTATACAAATTGCATAGAGCATGGGTTCTTTCAGTCATGCGTACCAAGTCGTGGGCACGTCTTCGAAGAGAATGCCATACTTTTAAACTCTTTATTATATATATTACCTTTATAAGATTTGTAGAAAAATTATATTTGAGCCTTCAATCACATACCGATATCATATCACAATGCCTGTCCATTTTCAATTTCGCCTCAAATTTAGCACCAGAATTACTATCTGTATCATACTTTTTAAATCAAAATTGATAATAAAACCAGAAATCACTGCAATCAATACTTTTCACAAAAATGTTGCATCAGTTCAGCTCTATCTGTGCCTATATAAAAGAGTTCATTTCCAATTTAAAACAGAACCATTTCATCCAATTTTCTATTGAATTAGGTATGCACGAAATAACTCAATTTCAAGTCAGACTTATTACTTGCAATTTTGTAATTACAAAAGCTCCCTAAGATATTCCGCGGGAAGGAAACACCCCGGACACACCCTTCCCATCGGTCGCGTCGATACTCGTAATGCCCCCCTCCCCCCCCCCCCCCCTCCTCACTGAGGATCTGTTGACGCCCCTGACTGGGTACCGGTAGAGGGTTGACAGGGGCGGATCTAGCTTTATGCTAAGGGGGGGGGGGGGGGTTTGACCCAATGACGATCTAGATTTTTGCTAAGGGGGGTTTGACCCTATGGGCCGTATGCATAAAAACAAGCAATTACTTGTGCTAGCCTTTTGCTTGAATCGGTATGCATAAAAACAAGCAATTGCTTGCAAGCAAAAGCATTTGCTTACAAGCACAAGCAATTGCTTACTGCTCGTAAGCAAATGCTTACCAAACAAGCAATTGCTTACAACCGTATGCATAAAACGAACCTTTTACTTGTCTTGATAAGCAATTGCTTGCGTTTTTTTCAAGCACATCCAGACCAGCTTGAGCTCTTGCTTACTCAGGGCATTCGCGTTTAAGGATCAATTTTCGTACCGTTTCAGGATGATTTCAAGCTCCATATTCCAGAGGTTATGTTGTGATCAAATTCCTGCTATTTTAGACTTTTTACGGCAATTTTTGTCCATCGATCTGCACAGAAACGCCCCTGATGCTCCGCGCTGTTTCCCCCTATTTGCGTAATAAAAAATACTGCTGCCAGGTCGGGCACGAAGCGTTGTTGCCCTGCAGTGCGATGTTCGCACAACCGTAACGATCCTTTGTCCAACACGTAAGCAATTGCTTGGCAGTGCAAGCAAAAGGTTTGAGCACAAGCAAAGGCTTGTGCATACGAATCTAAGCAATTACTTGAACTTGATCTTTTGCTTGACAAGCTCTTGCTTGTGCTTAAGCATTTGCTATAAGCAATTGCTTGTTTTTATGCATACGGCCCAATGACGATGCGGAGCATCGTCCATGAGCCGCGAAGCGGCGATTTTTTTTTTTCTTTCTATTTTGAACCCCCGTAAGTTATTTGTTTTCCCACTTTTTTCACTTTTTTCACTGATACATTTTCACTTGGCAGCCCAAGGGGGGGGGGGGGGGTTAAACCCCCTAACCCCCCCCCCTCCCCCCTAGATCCGCCACTGGTTGATAAGACAGTCATAAGATGGGTAACCCACTCAGATCCTTAGCGAAGGGAGCAGGTCAACACTCAAGTTCGACCCGACTGGCGACTGCCCGAGGAGAAAGATAACCCAAGTGTTTATCAGGTTCACATCACTCCTACACCAAGTGATACCGAGTCCGAACGAGTAGTGGCGCATCTTCGAGGGGCAAGAGGGGAACGACTGCACCCCTGTGAAAAGCATACCCCCTCCTCCCTAAGCTAGTTAGGACAACACAACACCCAACGGGCCCCCAATACCCAAACCCCACCACGAGAATAAAGAACTAACTATAATCAACACAACACAACATCTTGAACGGAATGTCCCCTCATGGACCCGTTGACACTTTGGCTTTCGCAGGACGCGTTCAATCAAGTTAGATTAATACGTTTGGGACCGCCCTTTATCGTCACCATCCAAGAGTCGCAGCCGAGGTTCGAACCCTGGCTGATTAGTGCGAAGAGCAGAGCTCTGACCATCTCCTTATGGGAATCCTTGTCATCTTCTATAACCCCATCCCCCCTCCTCCTCTCCGTCTACAGTGCCCCTCACTGTACCCCTGTTACCAATGAACTTGGTCCCACCTACCTGCAAGTACCTACCGCACACGAAGCGATGAGCGCACGCGTGTGTGTGTTGTCGTTGCGTAGCCCGCAGCCAAAACACTTGTCGGTATACTTGGCCGTCGGGCGCTCGTTAGCTCCTCTCCACGGATCTTTACCCAGCATTCTCGAGCTGTCAGCGCTGGTGGCTTATGTCACTTCGACAGCCGCGCGTCCTCCCCCAAAAAATACGTGCCTTGTGATGACAGGATGACTTCCTGCCAGTGCCTTTCCCTTCTGATGCGATTCGGATCCCTAAAATCTAAATCAGACGCGCGGTGCCATCTTATGAACGCCTTGCGCACGGTGCGAAATACACACTTGCTCAGTGTTATGCAGTAGGCACAAACTAGCCTAGTTACCAAATGTTCGGACTGCCCTCTACACATCCCTACTCATAATAATATGTACAGCTAAATATCATCAGTGCTGCTATCTTCCACGTGCTGTCTATGACTCCATCTGCTGATTATTGTATCGTGCGCACCGAACATTAGATCGCTAAAATAATCAATTTTCAAGTTCTCATTTGTCAACTCTTTGTCATTTCACATGGATTAAAGAGAGTATTATACAATTATTTATTTGACGAGTTTCCCAAAACTTAGCTTGAAGTGATTTGGTAACATTGTAAAAATCCTCAAAACTTACTTATAATTTTGGTGGTTCTCACATACTCCGTGTATTCGTACGACCAATAGAAGCCTTGAACAGCTTTCGGCTTGCCAAATTTCCGTATGATCGAAGTGTTCAGAACACTTCAATCATACGGAAGAGAAATTGGAATCAGATTTATATTATCCAGTGGATAATTATAACTGTGTACAAACTTACAAAGTGAGTGCAATGAGTTAGCGAATATCACTTGGCATTTTCGCCTAATACTTGGTCATAGGGCATTCATTTACCTTGGAATTTCCCACATCCATTAGTGGACATATCAGATCACAGAAAGACTGGTGCAACCATTTGTCATTTTTGTGCACATGTCAACAAAGTTACTAGACCCCTTTAACATAATTATCTCTCTTTGGTCTAGCGATCATCGGCAATGTGTCTTGACTCTTGAAACCACTGCAATCCTGCGGTTTCACATGTCATCACGATTGCCTGCTGGATATTCGCAGAAAGTGTCCATGAACTTTGGGATTCGAACTCAGAATCAAGATGCGGTCGAATAGTGGTGATTCCACTTTTAAGTGTACATTTACAACGCATTGATGTAATGTTCTGTAAATCAATCGGGTTATGATGTAAAGAGCATGTGCAATTATGTCTTCACTTTAGGCAAAATTGTGTCAAGTAATTAGTAATATTGTTTTCAAATTATTATTTCTTCCCAATTTGGCCCTAAAACGGATCACTGCTGTTGCGCAGAATTCTCGTTGGCGCGCTATAGGGGGAATAATCAGGGAACACAGTTTAGAACATCAACTATGTTGAACTAGCCTGAAATGTTCCTTTAAATGCTGTCAAGCGTGGACGTGTACATATGGCATTTACGAAACTTGTGTTAAAGGTGGTTCGGATTGGTAAATCAGATGTGCGGTGCCATCTTGCGAACGTGCGCCCTGCGCACGGTGCGTACAATGCACACTGGCTCAGTGTTATGCAGTGCGTGCAAACCATAGAAGTATGACTCCAACTGCCATTGTAGACTAACCTCGGTTAAAATGGCGACCCACTGTGTATATCCCCTCTTGATGATCTTTAATAGGGAAGGGCCGTGGTATACCCATGCACTCAGCGCGCTCCATAGCTTACACATGCTTAAAGGGATCTAGTAACCTTGTTGACAAGTGCAAAAAGTGATACAATGTATATTGGTGTGATCTGATATGTCCAGAAAGTGATGTGTGCAAATTTCAAGTTAATTTGATGTTATTTGGCTGAGAAATGAGCGAAAATGCAAATTGATATTCACTTACTCATTGCACTTACTTTGTACACGGCTAAAAAGGTCCCGTAGATAATTTTATATCCGAACACTTCAATAGTAAATACCTTTTGAACGAAATGAAAATTTGAAAAACCGAAACCTGTCCCATAAAACAAGGTATGAGGGACCCACTAGAATTCCAATTGGATTTTGAGGATTTGGACAATGATACTAAGTGCGCTCACGTACATTTCAACCTGCTGAAAACATGGCGCGGCCCTATGCGCATTCATGAATATGACGACACAGCACCTTTAAATGAGCAGCCGATGACGTTGATTGAGGCTGTCCGTGTCGGAAGCCCGCCCAGACTTCTGGGCGTTGTGACACACGGTGATGGATGGATGCCTGTGGTTAGGTCAATGTTGTGAGACGTGGTCATTACGATGATTTTAGTTCGAAATCATGTTTTCTTTTCTTTAATTTCATTTAGAATTGTATTCCCGCCCTCCCGCCCACAGACTCGTGACGGTAGTGGTAGTTGGTGGTTTGTGGGCATTAGTTTTTAATGGTAATTATTCACAAATTTTTCTTGACATCGCTAATCATTTTAAAACCAGAGAGAGTGGGCAATCGGATTTCTTTGAAATCGATCTTCTTTTACCTTCACTTCATTCTGAATAAATACATGTACAACAAAAACATTGGCTCACAATAATTGTTCGTTAAAAAAAAATCAACAACAGACATGATAATACCCTCGGTCGTATCGGTTGGTTAAGATGAAACGCAAAATAAAATGTTCCCGTTGTACGCTGTCTTAAAAAGAAGCAGAACATTTTTTGCATTTTTTGACAATTGGTTTAAAGGAAATCATCAAAAGACTTGAATTGAGGCAAGTTTGTTGTTCCTCAATTTTCCTCGTATCGGGTCCATGCACAAGTTACAAATTAGCCTCTCTGCTGGTGAGCCGCTGTGGTATACAGTCAAGATTACACGACACTGGTGTGACCAGGGGAAGGGGGAAAGAGGGAGCGTAGGCCCTCCCGTTGGACCCCCCCCCCCCCCACACACACACACACACACACTGCCCCTCCCCCTATGGGAAATTATTACACCATTTAAAGGTGAATGACAGTAGTGGGAAACGCCCCACTCCCTAAAAATGAAATGTACACTCTTATTACCAACCATGTGAAAGAATATGATTTTATTAATATGGGATCATACAAATTTGGCCAAGAAATTGCCTACAAATTGATATATTTGCAAAATTATAAATTGATCTACTGCGGATTGATATCGCCAACGCGGAATCGCGCATACGCTACGTGCAAATGACCGCGTGCGTGTTCGCTATTAATACGGGCTTATCCCTAGCTTGTCGATATCTCCAGCCCAGCGCTAGCGGCACGGACAGATGCGAACGGGCGGTGGATTTATACATTTCACGGGCGGGTATTGGATTTCTTCCGATATTTCTGTATTTAACGATGCTTATGTTCGGATTTTACCACACAAGCCCTATTTAAATACTTATTCAACAATATTGATCAATATAGATATTTTCGGCTACTTTCCCAAAACTGGTATTGGGCTTTAAAGGTAGTTCGGATTCGTTAATCAGACGTGCGATGCGCACAAACTAGCCTACATGTATGTTCAAAGTTATTGACAACGGCTGCGCCCCCATAATGGGAAACTCTGCCCCCCCCCCCCCCCCCCACCCCCTTAAACGATCATGTTTGCTGGTCTCTCTATGTCATGTGATTTGGAGTGCGTATAAATATCAATTTCACGTGAAACATTCACACATCATTTAGTGGAAATATCAGAACACCAAAATACACATTTTGATCAATGTTTCATTACTTTTTGCACATGTCAAGTAAGTTACTATTCTTATTCTTATATTCTTATAGAAGTGTAATACCCTTTGGCCACGCGACTCACGTAACAGTATGAACCCTCTCACTACAATGCCCTAATTAGGCGATTACTTGGAAACTGAATTAATAAAGAAAATAATCAACATATTTTCCTTGTTTCCGAATAATTTCACCCACAGGGTTTTTCTAGGTCGTTTCACCTAATCATAAGTACTAACACCTGTATAATGAAATGTTCCTAAAACCCAGAATAACTATGGACTTACTCGAACATAGAAATGGGCTTGGCCTAGAAAACGTTCCTATTCATATATTTTTCTTAATTCAAACATATAGAGCAACTGACCAGAAATATATAATATAAATGAAAAAAAAGCAAAGAAAATGGGATTCCTCCGGGATCTTCTTTCTTCTGGTATTTTATGTCCTTTTTTTCTAACCACTATTTAATCTAAGAAATGATAAGTTTTCAAATTCTGATAACTTATTTCCGACAGAGAATAACTTGGATAGATAATAATAAAGGAGTGGCTGTGAACCAATGTAGAAAACGTTGCAGAAAAAAATACAGGGGGGCTTAGGGCAATTTAGCCCCCGAAACGCCAAAAGAGCTCCCGAAAATAATTTTAAACGGCCCTCAAAAATTTGCAAAAGGTTCAATGCAAAACATATTTCAGAGTACTATTTTCATGCAGGGGAGTTTTAAAAGTAGCCCCAGAAAAACATGAATATTATATTTTGTTTCCCCTGGAGTCTGACGTTGCATGGACTTGGGCATTTAGCGATTGATCGTAACCTACCTGCGGTGTGTTGTAATCCAAGAGCGGATAAGCATCTGATATTGTGATGATTGTTACCTTTAAAGATACTCTCTTACATTTGCAGGTGTCCTAATTTAATTTAGTTCAGTATATATATTTCAAGAACCATACGAGGTACATCAAGTAGTAGAAGGTTACAGATGATAGTTCACAGTGATAAGAAATCTAATTTGCTTTGTACTCTATGAATCAGGTTCATTTCCTTTCCACTCTTTATCCATGTTTCATGGGTTAGTATTATCTTGTTACCAAGTTTTTAAAAATATCATCCTGCTACATCACAGATTTCAAAGATGAATGAAATACAAAATGACGAAACAATTCAACGAATATTTATGTTAAATTCCTACTCTTTCTTTTATGTAAATGACAATTAGTTAGGAAATTGTTAGGATTTTGGCTTGCAAAAGAGGCATAGTATCTTTAATGGTAGATCGACAGGTGGGCTACAGGTATGCTTGGGTCGCATTCCTTGGTTTCCGGTCCCCGCGGTGAAACTTACCGCATGGTTCTTGTACAAATCTAAGATAAAAACCCAAGTACAGTTCAGACTTTTTTAATTCGTCTTATATTTCATGTTCGGTTCGAAGAATGTAGCTGTTGTTTTGTGTTGGTACATACGTGTACTGGCTCAAACATCATTGACATGGTAGTTATGTCCAAAATATAAGTCACTTGCTGTCTTGCTCACATATCCCCCAAATTGTCATTGTCGGTCGTTACATAACAACATGTAACAATGCCCCACATGTACAAATCCGCGTGGGCGCTCCGCCAGTAGGAGTGTTTGAAAATTGCATTATATGAATAATCCCGTGTGAATAATACTCGATAGGTATAATATTTTGTCAACAACGTTGCGTTTCAGGTTTTCTTTCAGTTGAGAGGCATAATTAAAATAAGACCTACTGCAAATGATCTCCACTGCCTTTAAAACGCAATACAACGAACCATATTATAACAACAATAACAACAAAATCAACCGTCTCTATGATTTCCACAGACATCTGTATGTTATATAGGAAGATGACAAGTTGTATAGTACTCCTTACCTCTCCAAAAGTCCACAGATGCATTCCCACAAGAATAAAATAAGTATCCGTTGGATCGTTTGCCGTCTAAGTAAAGCGATATTGTGCAGCCACTCACATTACAAATATCAAAAAGCGCATTATACCCCACCCCCCAAAAAAAATAAAATAAATAAATAAATAGACAAATCATATATATCGCACCACAATGGTATTATATTCAATTTGATTTATATTGTCATAAGCATAGACTACTTACGAACTTGTTACTCGTTGTTCCTGGTTTTGTTGCTGTTGATGATGGTGATGAAAAGGATGATGAAGATGATGATGATGAGGATGAGGATGAGGATGATGGTGATGATGACGATGATGACGGTGATGACGGTGATGACGATGATGCCGATGATGACGATGATGCCGATGGTGACGATGATGATGATGATCGTGATGATGATGATGATGATGATGATGATGATGATGATGATGATGATGATGATGATGATGATGATGATGATGATGATGATGATGATGATGATATTGGTGCTGCTGCTGATGATGATGATGGGGGAGATGTTTTCTTTGTAATGTTAAGTAAGAGTCCAACAGAGTTGAATCTAATTTTGTAAACATTATACTAGTGCGATTTATAATTCGTATATAAGTGTGCTATTATTATCCGTAAACTAGTGTAATTTGTTTTTAATGATTATACAAATTTAAATTTTGTTCTCCATATACTAGTGTGAATGTCCCCCAGTCGTGCTTTGCGTGAAGGGTTCACTGACCCCCTTGTTGGTCTGCTCCCGCCCCGGGTCAACGTCCCGTGCAGTGCAGGCACACGAGGGGTGGCGGAAGTCGCTCTGTCATGTAATGTAGTCTGATATGCAGACAGATTGTTTTAATTCGCACCTTTTTAGAGACTCACGAACGACAAAAAAAGGGGCTATTTTAATTTTTACTCTTAGAGCCCATAAATATGCCAAACGTTTGGTTCAATTCACACCTTTTTAGAGACCCACAAACGTCAGAAATAGAAAATTAAATTATTTTAGTTCACACTTTTCTTAATAACTAGAGCTCACGAATAAACCGACTTTTAGAAATTGCATTGCCTTAATTCACACCTATTTACAGACCAAGAACGTCCTAAAAGTGAGAACAAACTATTATTTAATCTTCTTAATTCATATTGTTTTTGTTTTTACTAGAGCACACAAATAGACCAAACCGGGGAATTATATTGTGTAATTCACACCTTGTCAGAAACACACGAACGTCACGAAACGTTTTTAAAAATGCCATTATTGCATATTTTAGTTAACACGTTTTGTTCTTACTAAAGCTCATGAATATGACACATAATTTGTGTAAACGGATCATTTTTATTGACACTATTACTCGATTGCATGCTAGGCGAAAAAAGAGTCTATTAAGCGGTGAGGGAGTGCAAAGTGGAAACACTACATGTATTAATAATACATGTATATGGTTAAAAAGTGGTTGTTGAAATAAGTTATTCAGTTATTATCGCCATCGTACAGTGAAATACATTTTCATTAATCATTAGTCATTAATCGATTACAATATTTGAGAATTATTAAAAATCTGAATCGATTATGGGAATTCAATTGGACAGCAAAACATGCAATATAATTCGCATTATCAGCACTACCAGAAAATACAATTAAAAAGGTGCATGCACAAAAAATATTATTAATCTAATTTACAACGTTTTCACTTTTTAGGGTCTTGCAAAACTGGAAATGCATGCAGATATACATTGCGAGTTATCGATAATGATTGTACATAATGGCTCGGTACATACACTTTGTATCGATTGTAACTTTGAATGCTGGAAAGACAGCTCCTTTACGCGAAAATTATCTATGAAGTTATACATATACGCCTGCGTATGCAAATATTTATGAATTATTTTGTTATTTTCTTCCTACGTGATTTAAGTAACCCAAGGCTTTTTTCATTACTTCGGACGAATGTACAGTCATGTAACTTGTACATCTAACCTACATGTGTAGATACAGTAATCCCAAGGACGAACAGCGATTATGTTGTACTCCTGCTGAATTTGGCCAATAATCTCTGTTTTGCTTCTGTGATTTCGGAAACAGACAAACAAACAGACAATCAAAGAGACAAACAAACAGACAGACAAACAAACAAGCTAACAAACAAACAACTCTCTCTGTCACTTTGAGAACCCTCATGCGGTATTTTCTCCTGCGTGGCTCTCGGGTCATTTGAAGGGCAGTGGAGTGTGGGTGGACTGTCTAAGAATTATTCATCAAAATGTTCATCACAGTTTACTCTTTGTTCGCTAATAAACGTGGTACGTACGTGTACAAATGTCTTAGCATATATATAGTCTACTTCTATGTTTGTTAGAGGATGTATGAGTTAGCTAACCTTATACCTCCTTGGTTTGTTAGAGGAAAATTCGTTTGCGGGCTGGCAGAGGCAGAGGGAGGGTTAATATATTTTACAAAACGCTGGAAGATAGAAGGCTAATACGTTAACAGACGCTGCTCTTAAGGCCAAGCGCTGGCTGTCTGATATGTAGGAATGTTCAATTTCCGCTGGTCGATTGGTATTTCCAGGGAACGGATAAACGCCCGCCCAAGCAATGACGGGACAAGGCCACGCAATATCCGCTCCCATATCTCTACGATATCTTGGACTTGATATCGTTTTGATCATAGTGGTCTATCTTTTAATGGGTTTCCGCATCGCCACTTTAATGATGAACCTGTGTCACACAGGCCGCGTCCTTCGGCACTCATCACATCTGTCCGGAATGAGAAACGGGACGGGGTGAGATGGAGGAGTGGAAAAAGGAGGAGGAGGAGGAGGAGTAGGAGGAGGAGGAGGAGGAGGAGAGGGGAGGATAGGAAGGGAGGGGAGGAGTAGAGGATGCAGGAGATGAGAAGGAGAAGAGAAGATATACAGGGGGTGATGATGGTGAGGAGAATGAGGAGGCGGATGAGAAGGAGAAATGAAGGGAAAGTGGGAGGAGGAGAGTGGGGATAGGAGGAGGAGGAGAATTGGAGGAGGGTTGAGAAGGAAGAGTGTTATAGCTCAAACGTTAGCGTTAACCGATAACCACAGACTAACATTACAAGTAATATCAAAGTTAGCAGGAATATAACGCAACATCCCTTTAGATGTTAGGAAGTTGAACCCAATCTGACACTATCTACAGTATCCCATCGCGATGAGTGACAACTCCAAACATTATGACCAAGAGCATGGTACTGTATATAAGTACGGTTATGGTACATTAGGATTCAACCACAGGGGCCTTTCGTTTGCGTGCAGGGGCACTAGTTCTCACCCGACAAGCAACGTCGTCACCCATTTACGTGCCCCCCCCCCCCCACCCCCGCTTGCAATGCCCCTGCCGTTATAGACCCCTATGTGACGTGTATAGCGCACCGTCACGTTCGTTACATTACCCAGAGCCCTCCCATACTCTCATTAGTCGTAATTCATTGATACACGCCCACACGAGTCGGATGTCGATATCGATTCGGTTCTCGTCCCATCAATTTCACACGACACCTCGCAGTGAAACATGTCATGAACGGCAAGGATTAAACAAAAAAGATATAGTAGTATTTCTCTTGAAAAGATCCTACTTTTGTTGACGTGTTTCAGAGACTGCAATCAGTCCCATCAACTCCGTCCCTTCATTTTCACATGACACCTCGCAGTGAAACATGTCATGAACTGCGAATTTGCAAGAAAATAATATTATATACATGTATTAAAAAGATCCTCCTTTAGTTGACATGGTTGACGTGGTTCAGAAACTAGAATCAGTCGCGTAACCAGAGCGGAGTTAGTTAGTCAACAACAAGAGGAGCGTGAACGATTGCCAGATTTGTATTTTGTTTTGCGGAGGGAGGGGGGGGGGGGGGGGGGGGGGGGTGGATGCGCACAGTGGCAAAACTGAATTGGCGTTATGCAATTCTATATTGTTTGGCGGTTTCGGGGCGGGGTATGGGGCTTATATCAGTATGCCTCAAACTGCCATTGTAAGGTAGGTATGATCATTTTCTCAAGACTCAAGAGGGGAGTAGGGGAGTTGTCCCCCTTGTCAACCCCTATGCAACATGCTCGCTGAAGCTGACAGTGACGATGACATGAAACATTCATTCCTTCCCGATATAATTATGCGTTTTATTGTCACGTCGTAAACCCGGAAATCGAGCTAGAGTCACATTACCAGTGGCGTAGCTACGGGGGGGGGGGGGGGGGGTTCACGGGGGGCACGTGCCCCAAAATAATATGACAAAAACGATAAGAAACATGAGGAGTAATCTGTGTCAAAACAAAGAAATACATAAGATGTGCCCCAATCAATTATATGCCAAAATCAGTCGACCACGCTACGCCACTTCAATTATGGATAATTTCCCGCACCCCCACCCTCCCCATTTTTTTCATTATCAGCTATTAAAAAAAAAATCAGGTGTTTTTTTTGTCTCATTGCTACTTTGCCCTTCAACGTTCATTCATGCATGGAGTTATTATTACGGTATCATACTTCATTAATTATTGACAAACTAATATAACGAAAAGGGCAGGAAGGAAGGAATTCCAACCCACCGAACACGGCAGGCCAGTAAACATGGTCAAATGCAAATGCTCTACTTTTACATGGCCAGGCATGGCGTAGCAACGAAGCAACTCAGTAGGATGGGGGCAGGGGCAGAGATAGAGAACTATGCTACTAAATACGTTAGGATCGCTGAAAAAACCTGCTAGAGTGAGGTGAACTTCCACCATATTCGCGCCCTGCCCCCAAGGGGCCCCCACCCTTAACTCCACCACTGAATATGTCGGGAACCACATAAATAAGCCAGCTATAGGAGCGACTACATTTGCACCATATTTGCACCCCCGTCTCCTCCCCCGGAACTATGCTACTGAATATGTTAGGATCGCAGAAATAAACCGGGTATAGAATGAGGTAAGCTTCCACCATATTTGCGCCCCTTCCTCCATCCGTAACTCCGCCATTATGACGGGAACCACAGAAATAAGCCAGCTGAATCCCTTTCTGCTGGTTCTAACCAAAACGGAAATAACCTGAAGGACGTACACCACTGAACCCCTTTTTTCTCCTGAACGGCGAACCTTGAAGCCTTGGAGGGAAACTAACTTGACAAGAACCAGAAAGGATGTTTGCTTAACCGAACCGTACAAAAACGGAAACATGCATGTAAACAGGTAAAGAGAACTCACTGGTAAACAGAGTACTGAAGTGTGAATGTCACATTGTCATGGGAAATGGTTACTAAACAATGTCAGGCAAGCTAAAATGTGTGTCCCGGCAGTTGTTGCTAAGACGGACATTGCCCAGTTCCAACTCATTATCAAATGCCCCAATCAATCAATTTGCTTGGCACCATTTACAAATTAAACAAATACATTATATACAAATGTGCTGCAGTGTTATTAATTCGGTGCTAACCCACAAACGGAAACCAAAGACCCAATTTCGTGTTAATGAAGTAGGCAGAACGGAAACAGCTCAAGTTTAAAAAAGAAAAAGAACATGAGAAAGGAACCTAGAAACGGGATGTAACTGATTAGTCCAAGGAGGACTAGTACCTCCTTGATTAGTCGAGCTCTGCTGGAGATCCTAGATGCTGACAAGCCCCCTCTCCGCGCGCACGCGCGCCAAATACCGAGGAGATTGGAAAACCGCTAATGCGGTACGACAGATCGCCGACCTGTTTTCCGACAGAGGACATCCCCCACCAGTAACTGTGCCATTGTCTGCACAACCTATATACCGCAGCATCAGATGTTTTCCCCATATATGTACCTATTTCCCCTTTATTTCTGAAGAAATGTGGTACAGTATGACCATGGGTATGACCGAGAAAGCGGAGGGTAACGAAATAAAGTTAGAGAAAGAAAGGTAGAATATTATGCCAACCGTCGTGCGCGTCTGGTCCTCCCCCGGAACGCCATCTTCCGGTATGGACATGATGGAAATGCGAATAGTTGGCTCAGATTCAAGGCTCTAAAAGTTTAACTGTTACGTAGAATATGTCGTATCCTATTATTAGAAATAGAACTTAATTTTGCCGAAGCTATATACGGATTTAATAAATAAAAACAAATAAAATTCAAATTCAAATATTAGTTCGACTATATTTAGTCGCATGCGTCTAATCATTCAAGTACCATCTTTATTTTTTAAATGAGGAAACAAAAACCCGAATGGGTCTTTAAGTTTAAGCCGGACCTGACCCAGTGTTCGTCTCTGTCTCTCAGCTCACATGGCTAATGCCTGTTTTTCTTTATCCCCACTTTCTCCTTTTCATCATCCTGATTTTCGCCCGCTAATTTATTGACAGGAACAGCTAGATCCGAGCGCCTGTTCTTATTATTTCCGATCTGATCATGTAGCACCGGTAATCACACAGCCCTTGCTGTTCACACCCTCTCAACCATCGATATTTATCAATGGATGCGGCCAACAACCGATACAGATGCAGCTATAATGCTCCTAAACTGATCATATTCTTTATGCAAGGTTGATATGGTCGATCGATTAATCGTGAATCGTTTTGTTCTTCTTCTTCTTCTTCTTCTTCTTCTTCTTCTTCTTCTGGTGTAGTACAGTCCACCTACTGGTGTATCGCGTTATAATAATATACAAGGCCCAGACCTAACGGTGAAGCGGGTAAAGCCCCGTAATCCATAAGTCACGGGTTCAACTCCCTTCATAATAAATTTGACTTTACTACTACTTTCGTTGCTCTAATTAAATAAAATTCAAATTAATTATTTGTAAGAAACCTAAACGCATTCATGATCGATCATGGACGCTAACGACTATATCGATCATATTACCTATTACTATTTAAACAAAGTAAAATACAACACTTGAAGAAGTTGTATCGGTGTCAACACATACAAATAATATTCATGTCCTTGATGTATTCATATTCAAATAATTAATGTTAATGTATTCTATTGTGTATTTATGTATGTATTGATTGTATTTTATATATATTTTATTATATAAATCACATACTGATCAGCAGCAAGGCTTAAACGATCAGTGTACATACAATAATCAATAATTACGACATAATACAATAGATAACACTCCATAACTATACATGGTTTTTTTTAGATGTAGGCCAATTATGTGTTACACAACTCAGTTTACAGTATACTGAGTTCTGTAGCTACGTTTGTTTATGGAGAAATAAGTAAATACCATACAAATAAGATCTCGAGTCATACGACTGTCACAAGATTACTGCATCATGGTTTGAATACAATTTCCGTGAATGTAGTATAGGGTTTTGATATCCAGGGATCTAAATTATATCGATGAACTGAAATAATGACAATACAAAACCAAGAAACTCCATAGTAACACAACACGAGATGTTACGTGTGCCGAGTGCATAACCCTGAGAAAAGGGCGCATCATCTTAAATCATGTTGATTTATTTATGTATTTATTTATTCATTTCGAATCTACTAGTATATATTTACAACCAAACAATACCAAGAAACTCCATAGTAACACAACATGAGATGCTACGTGTGCCGAGTGCATAACCCTGAGAAAAGGGCGCATCATCTGTAATCATGTTGATTTATGTATGTATTTATTTATTCATTTCGAATCTACTAGTATCTATTTACAACCATACAATACCAAGAAGCCCTATAGTAACACAACATGAGATGCTACGTGTGCCGAGTTAATACCCTTGAGAAAAGGGCGCATCATTTGCTTCATGTTTATCTATTTATGTATGTATTTATTTATGTATTTATTTATTTATTTTTTGTATTTATTTATTTATTTATTTATTTATATATTTATTTATTTATTTATTTATTTATTTACTTATCTATTTATTCATGTATCTATTTATTTATTTATTCATTTATTTATTTATTCATTTATTTATTTGTTTATTTATTTACTTATTTATTTATTCATGTATCTATGTATTTATTTATTTCGAATCTACTAGTATCCATTTACAACCAAACAATACCAAGAAACTCCATAGTAACACAACATGAGATGCTACGTGTGCCGAGTGAATAACCCTGAGAAAAGGGCGCATCATCTTCAATCATGTTTATTTATTTATTTATTTATTCATCCATTTGTTTATTTTGTATTTATTATTTATGTATTTATTTATTTGTTATGATTTTTTTAATTTTTTGTTAATTATTTATTTATTTCGAATCAACAAGTATCTAATTACAGCCATACAATCCCAAGAAACTCCTTGGTAACACAACATGAGATGTTACGTGTGCCGAGGCCATAACCTTCAGAAAAGGGCGCATCATATGTAATCATGTTTACTTATTTATTCATAAATGCAAAGAGCAAACAATCTTTACTTTGCTATGTTTTTGCTATGTTTTTTTTGTCATTTGTTATTTTGCCTTTGGTGAATATTATGTTATAGAATCGAGAGCTCAGGCCACTTATATTCGCACGTTTGTTTTTTTAACATGAAAAAGGAGTAACATCTTAAAGGGATAGTTGAGTTCTGGTAAAGAGAGTACAGTTTTGGTCAAACTGAATTTTAGTAACCAAAACCTGCACCATTACATTACAAACTAATAGTTATAACTCCAACATGCTCGAAAGGAATACAACATTACAAACGACTAAGTAAAAAGCCTGTTATCATTCGTGTGGGGCCCCACATTTATTACAAATGGTTACGTTTACACTTTATGGATATTTCAGCCGTTTCTGAACCGATTTTGATCAAATAAAGTTTATTCTGTCATTAAAATATTATGCTCTTTCAAATTTGACACTCAGTTTTTCATTATCTCACAAAAATGTATTATTTGTAGCGCCCTCTATACCAAAACTCAACTATCCCTTTAAGTATTACAGTATTATAAGGGCAACATAATTATCAGCACCATATTATCCTTAGTACTAAATGTATAGTAATGATTACGTGAATTGATTAAGTGTATCTCCTACTTTTCTATAAAAAAAAACGGCGGCAAAACAAAGAGGAAGAAGATGTGCTATACCGTGTATGATAGAGCGCCCTACATCTCTACAATATTACAACAAATCGTAGAGTTCGATGAGAAGTGGAGCAACAGTCATGATAGTAAAACGTACATTCATTTGTTGACCTTTAGCCCTACTATAAAATAAACAAGGGATATACCATCCCCTCATATAATCCATGTAGTATAAAATAACTGATGAATTGATCATATAATGACTAGACATTCACGCAGCCGGCGAACTTTTAGCGTTTTTTAATTGCCCGTTAGGTCGCATTTTATTATATCTAGCCTCGCGGTTTTCGTTCTAAAAAATGGGTTATAAAATGCTGGTTACTGGAGTTTAATTGCCATTGTACACAATTTGCCACAATTCCCCTCCTTATCTCTTTGACCCCCCCCCCCCCCCCCCCCCCCCCCATGCCATGCTCATCAGTGTTCTCTCTTTTCATTATACTCCAGCGCATTTTAATTGAACGTTTCCCATTTGCCATCTGCAAAGTTCGGGTCAAGTGTTCACATTAAATCCATTAGTCAGGGTGTTACTCCATGCTTCACCAGTAGCGTCTACGTTACGGGGGGGGGGGGGGGGGTGGGGGGGGGGCACGTGCCCCCCCCCCCTGAATTATTTGTCAATTCTTATGAGGAACATATGGGGGAAATACTACTTGAGTCTCGGGGACAACCATAATGCTGTGTGGACGATGTGGATATTTGTTAGAATTATTGTGTAGCACGAGTTAGGCGTACAATGCCCGATTGTCAGGAACAAACATAATGCTGTGTGGACGTTTTAAACCATGGGTTGTGCGGCACAAGCTTGAAGCTCGGGGTCAAACGTAAATGCCGTGTGGACGCAGTAACTTCCAGTTCGATTTGAAAGGCGGATGTTATTGTGCATGGTGACCTAGCAGTGCATGCATCGCATCTGCGGTGTCTCTACTGGACCGAATCAGTCCTCCCACCCCCCCCCCCCCCCCCCCCTCTCCTCCACCACCAATCCATCCAAGGTTGAACTCTAAAGCAGCGGTGTAGCTGAGGGGACACGAGGGAGAGATTGTCCGTCTAAACCATATTTTAATTATCGCCCCCATCTGCATCTATGGTTCTAAAAATAGTATAGATAATAATACCATGGATAGTGCTAGTACTATCCATGATAATACAAATGAATCACACAGTTTTAATTTCTATCACAGCGGCTGCCTCTAAGGGTACCCCCCTCCCCCTAAGTCTGGCCCCGGTTTAGTCCCTGGCTACGCCCCCGCGTTAAAGCAGCGGAGCGCCCAGCTTGATTGCGTTTGTAAATTGCATTCATTCCAGAACTCGAGACCGGAAATAGAAGGGTGAACTTGCGTGACTGTTTTTTTTTTATCCCGAGTTAGAGACTTGAGAGAGATCGAGAGAAAGAGCTTGGGGAGATATTATATCGGTCATTTCGTTTCTCTGCACCATTTCTCCCTTGGATCGCTTACTTGGAGTATAGATCGTACACTAGCCGTCAGCTGTCGCTTTTTTATTCGAATTATCATACTGTAATATGATTTGTGGCGTGTGATTTCTAATGTTGGAGCATGATTTTATGGTGAGAGACACAGGGGCTCCCAGACACTCATGGAATGGATATACATGTACTCACACTAGCCGCCTATTACCAACGATCGTCGGTTATTGAAACCAGGCAAACATGTAAGTGTCAAAAACCAAGCGGTATTGATCATCTAATGTCAACCGTTGCTTCTAGTTAGTGATATGTTGATCGACTGAATTGGAAGAGTTCTGTCATCATGTTTTTGTTTTGGTTGATTTTAATTTTATGGCAGTCTTTTGTGGAATAATATTGCTGCTAATTTCTTATTCAATTTTTGTTTCAATACATGTCAAACATCTAACATTTCTTTGATTGATATGAAATGGCATATTGGCATAATTATAATTATAAGTTGGATTTAATTGTTTTATTATATCATGGTCTGTCTGATTTTTAAACAGATTAATTGTGTGGTTTATGTTAGTTTTTATCAACGTCTGTATGTTTTTTTAAAACAAATTCATCCTCGATGTGAATTTATTTTGTTTCTTCTATCCATGAATTGCTTGTAAAATCACGAAATTATAGGTCTGAATTTTTGTCTTACCATTACTTTGTGTTTCAAATATATTTCCCCTTTCTAATATAATTCATTGTATATATGTATTGACATTTTCCAACAAAATACAGCACATATAAGTACCAGGCGAGACAGAAAGATCATAAATTATATTGTCCGTCTAACAACGTATAAATAATTCAGGTCACGTGTCATTTCTCATCCCGATAAATTATGGTAACTATCCAAAAGCTCTTCACCCCTTTCGTCTAGAAACATCATAATTCACAAGCTGAGGATTCGGGATTGGGATTAAGTTTATGAGTTAGGATTAGGGTTAGGATTAAGCTTATAATTCAGTGTAATAATGTATTGCCATTTTCAAACAAATTGGTTTACACCATTTTTGTCTACTAGCCGCTCAAGATTAGGATTAAGGATTTGGATTAGGTTTATGAGTGTGGATTAGGCTTATGGTTAGGGCCAAGTTTACAGTTGGAGTAATGGAAATGCAAGTCATCATTGTCATGTGGTAGACTAAATTAAGTATGAACCAAACTGAGTATAACTATAGACCAAATGGGTGTAGACCCAAGCGAACATAAACCAAAGTCATGACACTGAAAGTGGTAAAACTAGGTTGCATTAGGGAACTTGACTATCTCCTCCTTCTCACTTTCTCACATTAATAATCGTAACAGGAGGAAAACATTAAAAAACGAAACACTGCAGCACAGTGGTGTAGCCTGGTTCGAATGATTGTGGGCACATTCCAATTTATGTATTCCTTAATTTTGTTAATACAGTACTGTAAAACGCTTAGAGATGACACCGTTTCAAACTAAGCGATATGTAAATCGAACCAATTTTAATTGGTCATGTTATTTTGTATTGTTTCTCAAATTATTGGGGGATGGGCACCAGCCCCCCGTACCCCCCCCCCTTTTTTTTTTGTGGCTACGCCACTGCAGCAGTGCACAGAGCTGCAGAAAGACGTCATCAAATGCCGCTCTCTGACCCCAAACCGGATATTTTGTCATTTATTTCCAGTACTGGCAGCTGGTGAACCTGAAGACGGTATAAACTGACCGAGCTAGGTTGAGTTCAGGTGGTATATAACACGCTATTTATATTGTATATATACAATACACACATTGCGAGAGGGGCGTATCCAATACCCGGATAATTTGGGGATCGGGGGCGTCAAAATATTTCGTTAATGCCCAGCACTGTGCCCCGTTTCATCAACTTTTCCCAGTTGTTGTAAATTATGTCAAATTATTGCACCTACGAGGCAACAGCCAATCAACATCAAGCATTCAAGCTGTTGCCATGGTAGTAACAATAATTGGACACTTACAACTATTATTGAAAAAGTTTTATGAAACGGGTACCTTGTGAACTATATAGTGTTGTGAATAAATGTTTTGAACTGGATTGAGCTGGGGTCGTATATAACACAGTATGATGATAGCATACAGATTACACTAAGCTTGGGGAGGGGCGTATCCCCAAATCAGACACTCTGGGGGTCGGGGACGTCATAATAATATAATAGTTTCCAGCAATGGTGAACTTGAAGTGACACAAATAACATAATTCCCGACGATCAAGGGGTATAGGGGGCTGCAAAATATTATATTTTATTTCCAGCACTGGTGAACTGTCTTGGAGTATATTTACGAACCATAAACCTACCGGGCTTGGGATTGAGTCGAGGACGAATGACACGAAAATATATCATCATCAATGTCCACACTATGGGAGGGGCGCATCCAAACTAAACCAAAACATTTTTGTTTAAAGAAGGAAAAAAAAACTTGGGATCGAGGGACAAAAATAGTACATTTATTTCCAGCATTGGTGAACGGTCTTGGAGTACATCTTGGTTGACTTGAGGTTATATAACACGTTAGTATTAATGGTATATCATACTCGACCAATCAATACACACTATAAGGAGGGGCACATAAACAATCTAGACAATCTGGGTGTTGGGCTTACCAAAGTGACAAAAAAGGGCCCCAAAATAATACATGTATTTCCATTCCAGAACTGGTGTAGTCGGGAGTATGGACTCTAGGAGAGTTGAGCCATGGTCCATGGTTGAGCCAACACACTATGATACAATGCACAATGAGGGGGCGTAGCAAAAATTCCCTACAAAAGTTAGATGGGTGTCGGTGTTAGGTAGGGGCGCCAAGAATACAAAATCTCCATGTCAAGCTGGTCGGCAATATTATGATATAACGCTACATCAAGTAAGTGCCTTTAATATTTGAGTTTGATCGCCTGTCAAAAGGTGGGGGCATTTCTACTGGTCACGTATCACATTTCGTGCACTTATTTTTGATTTGGTTTTATTTGAATTAATATCCTATCTTTCACAAATTATAATTTGTAACAAGTAGTAAACAAACAAGCAATATATTCATAAATAAAATACAATATGAAATACACATAACTAAAATAAATCAATATAAATTGCATAATCAACATGACCATTAAAAAAAAAAGCTCTGTAACAAAAAGTGAAATACGGGGAACCAAAAAAAGCAAAGCTTGTAAAACATATTTGCTGTTTTGTATATTATGGCTAGTAGGTAATGGCTAGCATACAACGGAAAATATGTGAAGAGACATCCAACTTTGATTTCATTTACTGAATATAATTCTCCCTCAATGCGTGACTGTTTAATTTGTGAACAGGTCAACAACATGTTCATCATCTTAAGCCCTCTGCAGACAGAGCCGACTCGAACCGATCCGACTGGTTTCAATCAGGCTAGAGTTGGGCCCGGTCGGTCGGAGCCGATTCATCGTGTTGAATCGGCCCCGACTTGCATCCGACTGTCTCTCGACTGGCAAAATGTGTGTCGCGAGGCACTGAAAACTGAGTCGATCCGAATGAAAACCAGTCGGATCGGGTCGAATCGGCTCTGTCTGCAGAGGGCTTTAGACCACCCCCTCCTCCCCCTGTCTACAAGAAGCCCCACAGGTTTGTGGCCCGTCTGAAGCTGGACATAAATAGCTTGACCCCTGGAAATAACGGGGTGGTTAAAAAACAAAATCATTCTTCCTGCAGTGACATCTTCCCTTCCGTTTCAGTGAATTGGGTGCGTGCATTCGAGAAGCACTAGAAAGTCCTCAGATTTGCCACTTTATCCTAGTATAAGTATGAATAAAGGTGAAACTGGAAGGAGAAAACGGAGAAAGGAAGATGTTGACATGTGTGTGACTTCTGTGACTTCTCGACTCCTAGTCAGCACAATGAAATGTCCTTGGTGTGTCCTACGAGGGCTACGGTTCCTGTCCCACTCGGACGTAGATTTCTAGACGAATATGTGTGTGACTGGGAAGGAATAAAGCCCGGCGCAGACAGAGTCGACTCGACCCGATTATATCCGATTGGTTTTCAGTCAGGCTAGAGTCAGTTTCGCTCAGTCGGAGCCGATTCAACATGTTGAATCGGCATCGAATGACCTCTGACTGGCAGTTGATTGACAAAACCAGAGTCCTGAGGCACCGCATACTGAGTTAATCAGGCTGAAAACCAGTCGGATCGGGTCGAGTCGGCTCTGTCTGCGCCGGGCTTTAGGGAAGAAACAACCGGCGAACGCGACTATCACACGAGCATCGACATCAGTATGCTGGTCTACACTCAGTTGGTCTACAACTCATTTGGTCTATACTACCTGATGCCTTTAACTTCAATTTCCCCAACTCCAAACACGATCCCTAAGCCAAAACCTAACCCTAACCCACACCCCTAACCCTAATCATAATCCATAATTATAATCATAAGCCCCCAAATTTATAATTTTCTATTTTGTAGACCAAATGGCTGTAGACCAATCGGCAAGTCCGTATGCTCGACAATTTATTCACCAATGTGTTAGGTTGTGTGTGACTTTCCCGGGGTCTCTTCTCATCGTATAGTGGTCTTGTTCTAGACATATTCTTTGGTTGGCAATATAGTAATTCATGTAATTTAGTAATTTGCGTTTTTTTACGCCAGGGACCGCCCTTTATTTAAATTTTTCAATTTATTCATGTTTTCAACAAAACATTACAAATCAATTATAATCATTAACAAAAAATAGAGGTATATCGTGACCATCCGAGATGCAACCTTGGATTCGAACCCGGGACGATCATTGGCGAAGAGCAGCGCTCTGACCACTACACCAGAACATTCTCCTCAGTCCTCACAGTCCCAGCTCCTTGAAATGTTGCGCAAGTGTGACGGGGTTTCCCCCGATATGTTTCCCCTCAAAAGTTCCGCTTCAGTTATTTGCAAGAGGCAGTCGCCATTTGAGCCGAAATCCCCAGATTATGACAATTTTGCTGCTGCTTTGAACGTTTCTATAGTCAGACCCGGGGGATTAAATTTGTTTAAACAAAATATGAAATGTATTGTAACACGACGTTAGATTGAATAATCGGCATTTTGGCAGATTTATCATCAGTGTATTTGAGTTCCAACTATATATTTGCCAACACTAAACACAAGCCCAGGTAAATCTAAATAATTATTTTAAAAACACCTTTTCAGAGTATGCATCATTCGACATATGGACACATTATTCGTACAGTTGTCACACACAAAAACGTCGTCCCGAGACGTAGATTGAGGTTAGTGCAACATTATCATTATGTAACTATAATATACAGTATGATTGAAAAGTAATAATATTGAAATATACAATAAAATAATATCAACACATAAACACGGTTTGTCACAAAATTTCGTTACTGTATGTCCCTAAATGTAATGCCCAACTCATTCCTCCCTCGGTAATTGGACTTGGAGGGGACAGTCAGTATTATGCCCCATATTATACATGAAATGCTGCCGCCTGGAAACAAAGCTAGCGTAAGAAGCTGAGACGGACCATTAACCACTCAATCCCGTCTTAATCCTAATCCCGACTTAAGGGATTATACTATGCGTGCAGGCATCCAATCCGGATGTTATTGAGCTTACCCCCTTTTCGGAAAGGCGCTTTATCATGTGAGGTCGGCCAAAAATTAACTTAGGCCAAAAGGTTAGTCCAGGGAGGTGGTTAGACCTCGGACTGACTATAGAGCGCTCAAGTCGAATGGTTTGCGATGGTCAATCAATGGTCAAGCTAATTAGTTTTAGCCCTGAACAACAGAAGACGATGTTAATCTCTTCCTGCGATTAATTAGCTTCCGATTCGCAATTAACAACTGGTGCCCGGTGGTTAAGGACGATGTAAGCTGTATCGATCATCGTTATAAAACGCCAGTGAATGATTGACCCCCTCAAACAGTATGCAGTCAAACCTGTCGTAGTGGATACCTGTCTGTAACAGCTAACCTGCCTATAGTGGCTACCAAAAGTGATCACACGCACCCAGGGTTATGGAACCTGTCTATAATGTTCACCTGTCCACAGTGGTCTCTATATTGTTTCCCTTAGGTGGTCACTATTCATGTTCGACTGTATTCACAGAAATCAAATTGTATTTCCATACTAAGTATAGTGAGATCTGTGAGTGAGATTGTGAAGAGCGACCTCTTGTGGCGGGATTTTGTTACGAGAACAAGCTTTCGGTCGGGTCTTTTGCATACAGTCATGTAGATTACTCACGTCAGTCACGTGAATAATGATATCGGCAGAATGTATATTGATATTACACAAGTGATCAATTAAAGGCAAACAAACAGTTCTTTTAAATAATTGAGTATCATAAATGATAATGAATATTATATCATGCCTTATCAACATTAACGTGTTTACAGCGTCGAATACTATAGTTACATCCCGCCCGATCGACCAAAATAAGAACTATTTATAGTATAGTTTCAAATACTTCCAACATAATGATGACAGATATATGGACGCAGTGGTTTTGAACCAGTGATATATAAGTTTGCGGTTCGGTTAGCAGGGCAAAAGTGAAAGAATTATATATATCACCTTGTGGTCGGGGTTTTCCCTTCCTTTCTTTTAATGTTAAAGGGGTAGTTTAGTTTTGGTAGAGAGGGCGCTACACATCACAATTTTTTTGTGAGGTAATGAAAAACTGAGTGTCTAATTTGAGAGAACATGCAATTTTAATGGCAGAATAAACTTTATTTGGTCAAAATCGACCCAGAAATGGCTGAAATATCAATAAATATATCTGATGTTATAATTATTTGGGGCCCAAATAATTAGATGATTTTTTCAAAAAATTACAAAAATGCTTGCACTTTTTCAAAAAATTTAAAAAGCGTTTTTTAAATAGTTGTTGATGATCTCTCTATTTAATAATTATTTCAATAAAACATCACATGCATAATTTTGTATGAAAAATGGTTGAAACCAATGCCTTTTTAGAAAGCGCCCTCTTGTGTTTTAATGGCTCTTTTTTATGATAACGGGCTTTTTACTTAGTCGTTTGTAATTTTGTATACCTTTTGGAGCATGGTGGAGTTATAACTTTTAGTTTATAATGTTTCTGTCCATGTTTGGTTACTAAAGTTCAGCCTTACCAAAACTGTACTACTCCTTTAATGTGCTATACTTGTAATATCTATTAATTATACATCATTCTTGCGGCGAGTGTGTGTGTCAGTTTCCGAAAAATACGCACATACACATTATGAATCAGGCCGTGTGTGTAAGAATTATGTTGTTAATATTATGTTTATTTGATTCATTTTCAATTGGATAAGACCTAATTTATTTCGTAACGATCCCGATATTTTAGGATAAATGTAATGCTACTAGAGAGGCCTGTGATGACCCTCCAGCAATGAAGAAAACATCTTGAAATTTGACAAATCCTTATACAAAAAATATTGCCATGAATATATTTAATGCTGTTAGGTAAACAAAAAATCCCGGCCCGTTCTCGGATCGTTAGAATTCTATATCGCTAACGAGATCTCGGATCGGATCGGATCTCGGAGAAAAAAAATATTGCAATTTGCTCTGAAAAAATGCAGCGTTGTAGACTCATCTTTCTTGTTTTATATGGCAAAAATATTAATAATAATGACGTTTCGAGGCATGTACATATCAATTTTTACGGAAAAATAATATTCAGATTATTCAGAGTTTCGCAAGAAAAGTATTTTTTCGATGGTTTGTTCGGCATCGCACCACACGTTTCACAGAAACTCAACCCGCCAATCGCGTGGAAAACCGCGCTTGTGAGCCACTGCCGGGCCACTGCCCTCAAAAATCGGCTATAAATTACCCTTTTAGGGAACCACACAATTCTGGTAATCTACTTACATGATAACATGGCATCTGAAAGCCGAACAGAATACAAAATAACCCCCCAAATCAAAGACAAAACTGCTGAATTATCGATATATTTCCAAAGAAAAAAATCGGATTACGGACGGCTAGGCCTCGAGAGAACTCCAATGAGTTAGCTAGCTATAGCTTGCATGCACATGCAACAAGTTATTAGGCGTAATTTGGTCGTATTACTTTGCGTGTGTTATGGTGAACGTTTTTTCTTACGCGAGATCCATCCGCCGAAAATTGGGGAATTCCCGGCGGCGGATCTATATCTGCACACGCAATTATACAAGCAAACGGGAGCGGCGTAGTAATTTTTTATCGATATTTTGCGCAATTGTTTTCATTGTTTAGGGGCATATTTTTGTTTCCGCCCAGCTATCAAACGCCAAGAAATCATGTAAGTAGAATATCAGAACATTTTTAAATGTGCAAATGACAATAAAACGTATTCAGAGCCACATTTTGAATGCACTGGCTTATTAGCTCGATCATACAGACATCCAACAGACGTCTCCCCTCGAGTATCGGCGTAACTTTGATTGCACATCCGTCCACAACATCGTTCAAATGACTAGCAATTTCGCGCATCCTGTTCAATTTTCGACTGCAAAACGAACTGACGAACCATGAATTTCTCCAAAATAACCACTCATAAAGTAAACAATATTGATTTCCCCATTTCTTATTTAAATTACACTACTTAATGGACTGTCAAACATACACATGTTCAATTATCACTGGAGAAAATGGGTCGGCAAAATCTTCCGATATTTTCTACCGAGAAAAAATATTTCTCGGATCCGTCTCGGAATCGGCTCGGAAGCCATTACCGCCGGGATCTCGGATCGGATCCGGATCGGATAACAGCATTAAATATATTGCAACTGCATGCATTCACAAGTGTAATACAATTACGTTGTAATGAACGGAAATGCTATATCATATAGGCCTATATAGTTACTATTTTTAATATGAGAATTTTGAACTGTATGAATACGATGCCATAACTCATATTTATGGTCGTATAATCGTGTACTGGACCATTGATCATAGCGATACGAATGGAATAGTACAAAGCTTGTATATGCTTGTATTGAATAATATAATATAACATCTCTAGTTCCAATGGTATCAATACGAATTCAAGTGGATAATATTATAATATAGAATCCTATATATTTGTTGATTCACGTCCATAAAATATAAAACGACCATGTATCTCGCAGCGCCCCGGGCCATTGGCCATTCAATCGCTGGTCGTAAATTGGGTTATTAATTTATCTCCATTCATCTAATAATCATATTCTTGTGCCAGATGAAAAGGGGTGATGTAGTCTTGTATTTCCATTCGAATATATTGTATTGAATCACTGGAGGGGAAACTATTTTGGAAAGTTCAGGATTAAAGGTAGTTTTTATTATAGGATGCTTTTCTATTGTCTAGTTAAGCTTGTGATTAGCATTTCAAACATAATATTAATTTCTTGCAGTCTCATCTTTATGGCCCGGTCAGATATCAACGGATAACGGAAACGTATGCCCAGCGAATAGACAATTTGCGAAATTAAATTATCCGGTGATGAAAGTCGTCTCCATTGCTTTATGTACAAAACATAGAACAACGTACATCACCGGACAAGGAACGGACAAGAAACGCATAGAATTAACGGATGAAAATTTTAGCTCTCCGTTTGACCATATATAGACTTACAACAGTCTATGGTTTGACATACGTTTGCGCAATCCGTTGATATGTGACCGGGCTATAAAAAGTTTTAAAAAAGGATAAAAATAACTGATAGACTAAAACACGTTTTAAAAGACAGAAAACTAAAATATATCATCTCGACATCTACCGGAATGTATATATTTTGCCAATGAGTTCTCGACCATAATTATGTAGGCCTACATGTATAGTATATGACTGCATGCCGCAGTGCCGCTTTTTTGCAAGAAAGAATGCATAAGCTTATAATTATGATAATATTCGAAGCATAATTATAATCATGTGCTGTAAATTGTGAGCACTTCTCCTACTAGTTCTACCGTGGTTCTACTTTTCTCTCATCGATTTGCTGGTGACCGCTGGGGTAACCCAGCACAGCTTTATCTCTCTGCGGTAATATAGAAGCACAGCGGCTCTTGCACGGAGAATAGCACGGGCTGGGATGGGGATGGGGCCCCGGTAGAATGAAGGATGGTAAACATGATTACATGGGCAGCGTTTGTTTTTGATAAACGGGGCAGAGCGGAACTCCGATAACACCGGAAATGTCTGATCCCCGGGAGATTACGGCGTCGCAAATCATTCGTAACCTGCCGTCCCTCCGAAGTTCGGACTGCTCCACCGTGGCTACGGAGGGGTGGTTGGATTTCCGTAAGTGGCGATTTCAGTTGAGGGACAGGCTAACGAGTAGGCCGTGGCGCTGCGACGCCCATTTTTAAAAAGGGATGTGTGTAATTGGTTAATCGCCAATGAGTTTACGTAAAATGGCAAGCAAGTCACTACGGGGTATTGTTTACAACCGGAAATCGCAATGATTGACCGGTATGTCGATGATAATTCCACGTGTGCCATTACGCTCTTGGCGAGGAATGCCGCCCACCCCTACGACGAATGAATTCGTCGCCGGAGCACGCCCCTGTATTTGCATATGAACGGAGTTCATGCAGTGACTTGGATCGGATAAGGAGCAGGCGAGCTGCGCGAGATATCTGACTGGGTGAAAAGAATTCGAGGCCCCCCGTGTACCTGTAAATAGAGCGTACGGAGTATTATAGCACTTCGCCTATACGACCCAATACAGGAACTGGCAATTTCCGCTCTGTTCCCTTGAGCGTCACATTGCAATTGCATATTGGTTTGGCGACCGTACCGTGCGTACATGTACAGTACAGTTCCGTGGATGTACCGTGTATTTTCGCCTATGCATTTTCTATACTGGGAATCTTGTACTTGAATCACAACACCTATCTTTTGGACTTGATATACTGGATTTATACATACGTTTGCTGGTTATCTAGCCGAGGACTTGGAAGAGGACATGAATGGCGAATGTTCTCGGTTATTCGTCCTGGAATAACGGGATAGAAGCGTAAGTATGCTTAAAATGCGAGCTATGCAGCTGCATGCGGCTGCGATGCACTGCCGCTGTTCACCCCCGCTAAATCGCTAGCGAGCGCACCTAGGATGGAGCTCAGCGTATACCACTGTACTGACAGCAGGGCAGCTGCGATGACCATTCATTATTTTCACATTTAGGACCAAAAGTTTGCTCTTTCCTCTGCACTGGTATCTTGTTTTTGCTGGGGAAATAGTATAACGACACGTTTACAATGGTCATAGAGAGCCATTATTGTATTCTACAAAATACACTTTCATAGTTCACGTCACAAAATTAATTATCTACCAAACCATTAATTATTTATAATTGCTAAATTTGGTCTTGGCCTTGGCTTAAATGGGTGAACGTGTTGGTCGGTTCAAATATTTCCCAAGTTTAATTATACTAGTGATATAAATTTACACATGTTGTACCTGTACCCGGTATAAATCTAAATTTATAATTGTACTATAATTCACCAATTTTGATGAAAAATATGTATGTTCCTTTTTTGTTTTAATTTAATTTTATAAAAGTATTGATTCACCTTGTAAACGTAATCGAGCTAAGTAGTATCATCATTCAAAGAAAGTAAAAAGTCGCATGCATGGTCGGGAGCTAGATTTCATTCACAAGAGATCTACCACCATTTTTAGTACCAAATATTGATTTGGATGAATTAAATTTCAAGCCATGCCAAATGGAAGCCCCGTTTTACTTTTGTATTATTTATATTGCAATTTTATTGATTTGTGACAAGATTTAAAAATAAAAGTTTAATAACTTTAAACAATTAATCACAGGAGCTAATTATCAATGAAATTAAATGGAAAAGCTAGTGGTGGTAATACTATACCACTTTTGTATCAGACTGTACCTTCATCTTCTCGTCATCTTCTCGTCATGTCTTCCAACAAAACAGTTCAGATGAACATGAAAGATGCACATGGATGTTGGTTTGGTTCAAGGTGTTTTCCTCTGCAGCTGTAAAACCCCCACAGGCGCTCATAAATCGGCAGCCGTGTCATACCCCCCGAACCCCCTGGGGCAACCTGACCTATCAAACTGCGCTGCTGTGCACGTGGCTAACTCGGGTTCCGTTTCATACTGTGTATACCGGTGGTCGTGCATTCTCCATTCGGGTCGGATTTCGGTGCTAAAATACGGGAAATGAACACGTTGGCAACTTTTTTTTTAGCTGCTCTTGTTTTGACCCCCTTTTCATGGTTTTATTACGTATTTGACCAAGTGTCCGTTTTAAATGAGCTATCGATATATTTTTGTCGTCATTTATTACCAATATTTTACAAATGGTGTATTGTACTCTTTATAGTCTTATTCGTAAATTAGTATGTTTTTTCATATGTGTGTATGTTTTATAATTTATATCTCACTATTTATAATTATAATAGATATATATTAATATTTTACAGTTTTTAAATGTAGGTTTATTTTCAAAATGTGACTAGATTACTTCCCTCAAAGACGTACAAAAACAAGTTTGTGTAATGAAAATATTGTTTACAAAATTTCAGGCTTACACTTTTCAGTTACACACATAATCTATTGTATTTCAGATATCGATAATTTTGATACTGTTTTGTAATTGTATATAATAATTAATACAGAAATTGTATTGTGACTTTGTGAGATATGTAACTTTAAATTCAACCTTTATTTTGAGAGAAATTTTTTTTTACTCAATAGTACCGTAATTATAAAGTTGCAATACTATTTCATGAAATCGGACAATTTGATATTGCGATGTTACAAAAGAAGAGAGCATTATTTTGTATACGACTTTCTGTCCATACGATTCAACATAGCGCACATGAATTGCAATTTGGGAAAATAATTGTGTGGTATATAGATCTATCTACTTATGCTGGAAGGCTGCTGCAAAACTAGTTCCCCTAATCCTTTGCTGGCTGTGAATTAACTGATGGCAATTTCTTTACCCGAATTCGGCTAAGACCCCAAATCATTGTGGAACATAATACCAGGTTTTAAAGACTCTATAAATCCATTATTGAGCCGCTCTAAACGTCTTGTGATCTCGCGTCGCACACATCCAAGCGATTATTGGCTCTTGATGGCACCACTTTTGACAGGAAAACGTTGCCCATTGTTGCGTATTCACCTTGATTCGACGCTCTGCAGATCGGAAAAGGGGAGCCCTACAACACGCATCGATTTCTTAATTGTGGCGACACAATGAATTGGCAGGGCTAATAGACGGCCTGGACATTGTGTGCTACTCTCGATCTCTATCAAGGACCCGTGGCTTGCCTGTTTGGTCTCCTTTGGGTCGATACATTTGGAAGGATTATACTCCAACGATGTCGGACTCTTGTCGACTGATGTTGGTTGACGGAGCTGAAAACGTGACGAGGACGCGTATCCTAATGGCCCGGTCAGATATCAACGGATAGCGGAAACGAATGCCCAACGAATAGAAAATTTGCGAAATGAAATTATCCGGTGATGAAAGTCGTCTCCATTGCTTTATGTACAAAACATAGAACATCGTACATCACCGGACAAGGAATGGACAAGAAACGCATACGAACGGAGACGAACGGATGGAAAATTTAGCTCTCCGTTTGACGTCCGTTTACGCAATCCGTTGATATGTGACCGGGCTATAAACACCTTTGAAACGCAGAAAGGTTATTATTAATTATGGTCATGTGGTTCATTTTAATTACCACACAATTAAACATATAAGAATTCCTGTCTCTGTATGTAACCCGATTACAAATTACATGATAACGTATACGCAAGGGGACATTGGTTGATGGTTGATGATGCAACTAGCAAGCTTGTGAGTCTCCTCTCTCATCCTATGCAGTCGTGAAAGCGCGCGAATTCGCCATGACGGTGGCCACAGCTTATTTCAGTGCAGCCTCGGGGCATCTGACCCAGGTTCGGAAAACCAAGTACATTCTTTGCGACGAGGTCACCCTTAATTGATTTCTCTCGTGTGAACTTTGCCAGGACCCACGAGGTTACAATGTACATGAATAAGATTGAACATTGAGCTTAACCTCTGTCACGAGCCTTGGGGGCCCTTGGAAAAGAGAAGGGTGTTTTAATTTAAAGTCCAAATTTACACCGGAAGTCTCCATTTACCGCAGGGTTAATTGCAGTCGTAAGGAATCGTAATTAGTTCCAAAGTGTGACACGCAACTTTGGGTTCGTTTTGGCTTGGATGAACTGCTATAGGCTTCGTTTAAATCGTATGCTTATTGCGTTTGGTTTCAATAATACAAACGTCTTCTCATTTTGTATAGATACATTGGAAGAAGGATAGTAATATGAAATTCAATTTGCACCAAACTACGATCAAAGTACAGTGACAATCATGCAGAAGTCACGGTCACCCAACCCTAATATTCCGTGCAAATTGTTAAATCACAACAAGGTCATCGAAAAGTTGCCTGTATGTACATGTAGTGTACGTGTGTATACATTGCATTCGGCGTGCAAGCCTGCGTCATTTATTTGGTGAAATTAGTATTCAAAACGAATCACCTTTTTTTCTGAATACTTGTTACTTTTTGCCATATTAATGGTTAATCAGTGTCATGTTTACATTTCAAACTGTTATAGAATACTCGTCTTGCACTACCATCTAGATGTAACACATGAATGAATGATGATCAGACATGCTTGATTCTGAATATGAGAATCGTATAGAGTACAGACATAAACCAAACTTCCAACTTCCAATGCGACGGACGGAACAACTCGAAAGGGATTTGATGGGGGGATAAAGGTACAGGAAAAGGGATTGTGGTGATTATGGGCGTCCACATGAAATGTAAAACTGTGTGTCCTTCTACAAAGGACCTTCGGCTTTCCGCCGTTGGAATGATGAAAGTGCACCGCCATTCCACCGAACAGGTGAATTTCTATAATGGGTACCGCTAGATGTCCCTGTACAGGTTTTAGGGTTATTTAGGCTGTCCCTATCGCACCTGCACCTGTAGATGTGCATTCAATGACAATTTACTTGAAGCCAACTCTTGAAGTTGTTTTCAAGATCATGGTCTTTGCGATGGATAGCCTATAATCATGCAACGTTTCCCGCTTTTTTATGCATTTGATCCAGGAAATGTAACAAATCTTGTCTCAAATTGGCGACGATAAGATGCAATACAGCAAAGTGTTACAGAATTCGACTATCCGACAAACCTAGATTTCTTGAGCGCATTTTTTCCAATGAAAAAAAAGAAAAGATGAAACCAAAATATCTGGGAGCAATTTCCTGATGTAGTGCAGTATCAATTTAGGGGCCAACATAAGAAATGTGAACGAAAACATGCGCACCAACAATGTTGGTCTCTCGTCAAGCCGACGTGTACAAACTATGATGGACGTTTTGATTTCCGCCTGAACTCTCCGACCGATATGCGTGTGTTCAAATCATACATGTAATTTGATCGACATTTATCACACGAACATGTGCCCAGGGCATTGGCGAGCCAGCGAGCAAGCACATCACCAATAAATCGTCCCTTTTCCGGACCCAAAAGAAACGAATTCTATAGCTAATCTGTTTTTCTCGTTCCTTTGTGCAGCACCCATAACAAACGCCCCATTTATTCCTGCGTTAAGTGAATCTGCAAGCGCTATTTTAAAGTATTTAGCCATTTTAGGTACTCGAAAAACAGCGGGTTTTACGATCTGGAATTTAACTACAGTATGTAATTTAAAAATGTTAACTATATACTATAGTATACTCATACAATCCATGATATTACACAGTTTTTTGCAGACATAGATTTTAAAAGGCTAGTACATAATAAATGTTTTCCCCATGAATTTCACTTTTTTTTTTATTTACTGCTAGTAAATCGGTAAAGGGATTTTTTTTTTATTCACGGCATTCATGGTTCGTGAAACTTCGTGATGGTGGTTGATGGATATATTCCTTTGAGATCACAATCATCGTGATTTATGTGTATGCTGTACTCGGAGTTTACTCCGGAAATAATCTTTGCTCACTTTTCCAGTTGCATCAGTTTGATATCATTAACTCTTAACGTGCCAGGGATTTTAATGCTCTATGGCATTTGTGTGTATTGTAACTCACAAAAATGCGAGCTTGGCATTCAAGAGGTTAATATGATCCTCGGGTCTCGTGTTCAATGACCAAATATCTTTCCTCGATTTCCCTCTACGATTGAACCAAAATCATAAATGTGACTGAACGATATATATAAACATTCTTTTTGTTTTCATATACTTTGTAATTCTCCCTTTTTATCACGGTATTTCACATGGATAACTTATTATTTTTTACTGTGTAGACTAAAACATACATACAGTTGTTAATCGATATCATATGGTTCAGATACTTAAAAACTTCAAAATTAACCGTTACTCAAACATGATAAAACAAAGGTCATACTTGTTATGCAATGGGAAATACTTAGTTGTGGAACGGATATATAATAATGGGCTTGTTTACCCCTCGTGTTGCATATTTCACCGTAATGTGCCTCCTAGCTCTGGTCAGCTTTTCTGTTGACCCAACACTTCATGTTCACTCGGCTCTGGTATCTCAGGAATTTCTCGTTGTCGCCTAGCCGGACAAGGGGGCATTTATTCCTTTCCAGTTAAAATTTAGGGGGCTGGGAAAGTTTCTGAAGTCTTGCTGTGCCATTTTATGTTTGTCTTTTTTTGTAGCGATTTGAGATGTCGCGTCAACCCTGCCCCACGGATTCAGCAATGTACACGTTTATGATGGCATGCAGGATAAATGAAACGTGACATGTAGCTTACATCAGGGAGGTAGTTTATAGCTCCCATTTCCATGCTTACATGCTTACTTCCGGAACAAAACGTGACATTTTCTTTCTTCTTTTTTCTCTCTTCTCCCATTACAGAGTTTATGGCGTACCAGGTTGCCGCATCATACATCCATGGCCCAAGATGGTGGAGACTTGATAGTACGGCAGCCCACGTCTGTTCACGGCTCGCCGGCAGGCAATCGCCCCACCCTGTTCCCTCCAGGCTGGCGGAGTCGCAACCTTCAGTCCCTCAGAAATGCCACTGGGGACGAAGCGAGACCCAACGAATACGTGGACACCAACACTGACCGGTTGAACGGTAGAAACAATAATGAATTTCCGAATTCGCGTTCAAGAGATAGTTCGGACGATTACGAACCATCAAGAACTGACCTCATAGTCGTCAGAGATCAAAAACTTGGAAATACAAAAGTGCTGAAAGTCTTAAAACCCAAGGAGAAACTAGAAAAGGAGAAAGACAAACCAGACGTTCGTACAAAGAATGAAGTAACAACTAGTAACCCGTCAGAGTTACATGGTAGCTGTGACGAAAAGTTAAGTAAAGACCCGTATCCATGTCCGCAGTGTGGACACTGTAGATGTGAGAAGTGCAGGAAAAGCAATACCCTTCCTGGTGCTCTGTGTTGCAACGGTCGATTTGAGTGTTCAGCAGAAAGTGTTTTAGACTGTTGTACCTGCTTATGTTGTGTGAAAAGTTTATTCTATCACTGTGCAAGAGAATCGGACCAGGAATACGCGTACTGTACGGACGATCCTTGTTCTTGTCGACCTCACAGACGCTGTTGTAGATGGACTTGCTTGAGTCTCTTGACCTTAGTCTTGCCGTGTTTATGCTGTTACTTACCTGGTCGAGGAGCACTAGAAGCCTACAGACAATGTTACTCTCAGGGAAGACAGGGCTGTCAGTGTAGCAGATGGGAGACCGGTGAGACGTATAACGCGTTATGAGAGTGGGAACAACTAGCCATTACGGCAGAGGATCTACTCGAGACGCCATGGGCAAACACAGCGGCAAATCGCTGTGCGCAACCTTTGTGCATTCGACGTTGTGGATGATACTGACGTCATATCTTGTGGATATTATACCAGCATCATGGACCACTACCTGCTCTGCAGGGTCAGAACCTGGAGGTGTTTCCTGTGGAAGGCTTCTTATTTGGAATAGCACGCAGGAAACCTGTCATCAGATTCAAGGATCGGCAGCGCTTTCCCTGAGCCTGCGGAATCGCGAGACCTGGCTTGATAGGGTAATCATCGACCACCGGACTGTTCCAGTCAGGTAAGGCCAGACGAGCTTTGGTCTGTGGGATAATGTGCCCAGGTCTGAAGAAGCATCAGGAGCAGGGATTGGAGGGATGTCTGCTACCAGGAGACACTCTGAGTTGCCTTTGTGAAAGCGTGGAAGCGCATGGATAGTCGCTGTATTTAGTGTAGCCCTGGCCATGCAATGTGACCTAATCAAGGAAGGATCCTTCGACCATCGATAGGTCCTAGCATTACGACAGTCAACATATCACCAGCATGACCTTGACTTGGTAGTGTCACATAGGGCTACTCTACAGAAGGGACGGTTGGAACATGGTATGTTGAAATAGGTGCAATTAAGACATAAATGAGCCACTACAGCTAGTGAACATGAGGTAGTGTGCTAAATGTTTTAAGATTTATTATAGAGCTTCAAATAAGTATGTAATTTTTAAAGAAAGCTTGTCTGTATTTTTCGTTTATGTTTCTGTAAATTTACGAGACAACTATTGCTGAGATAGATACATTACAAGGAAGATTACAATATTAAGCACTTGTTCATAGAGATTTACCCCAAAGATATATGAATACATCTTTATTTAACCAAACTGATGTACAATTCAAAGGTTATTAGAATCATATCGTACACCTGTAAATGATGTATCGTGCATATTTTCTAGACAAGAGTATTATCAATTTGAATAATTTCCATGCAAGTACGACTCTGTTCAATCCTTTGATGACATTCAAGGAAATTATATTGAGCACGTTATTATACCTCCTTCAGAGTTAGTATTTAGCTTGTGATGTTTTCCTTCTTATTTCATGGTCGGACTATCGGGTTCGCAAAAGTATTTATTTTTTAACCGTCAGACTACTGAGGCAAAGAAGTGTTATGATAATTGTATGATACGTTTGTCCATAAATCCCAAGACCAGTTTAATACAAAATAAGAAAAGGTTTAGGCACAATTGTGAATTGTTCCTTGTCGATATGATCAAACTGGTGATTTTAGTAACCCTGGCTGTGTAGTCGACAAAGCAGTTTTGTGTAGTAAAAAAGTTTCAAGTAATTCATGCTTGGTTTCATTGTACATTTAAGCTTGCTAGGCATGTGGAGTGGTCTGTTTGCTTCACTATTTGCACTGCGTATACACGTACATTGCTTATCTCCATTCGCACTTCTACTCAACTGTATTATTCCTCTATAACAAAAAAAAGAAAGATGGCGGTTTGCACGCACAAACTCAACAAGCACAGTGGTGTGTTCTGGACATACAAATGGGTAACGCTTTCGAGGGGAAGATTTTTGTCTAGTGGACGCGTTTTAGTGAAGCATTGTTTAGGATTCATTTGGTGTTTACTCAGAGGCTGCAAAATAAACACGTTTTCCCTCCCTCAGGTTTTTGTAGGTGCATAACGCCTGAAAAGAATGGTCCATTTGCGACATTTGCGTTGATCAATGGAACTAAGGCGCGATTTCCTAGTCCAAAAGGGCATTGGGGTGGGGATGGGGGGGGGGGGGGGGGGGGTCGGATGTGGGGGGCATAGTATGTGTTAAGTCATGAACATCAACTTATCACCCACTAAACTCTCCAAGATACCCTATGTGATGCTTGCCATTCTAGTTGAAATATGATCATGGTTCTTGATTTAATGAAAATGGTATATTTTTGGACATGTAGGAAATGCAATTGCATCGTGACATATCATGAATACCAATGTCTTCTTGCTACGAAGAGACAGGTACGGTGACATTGAAGAGACATGCATATCTAGTTATCTACGATACATCTATGTAGTTGCGATTTCTGAACAGTCCTCACTTTGTGTTATGTCTTGAATTGGCCAGGCCCGATCCAAGCAGCAAACCATGTGTGATATATTATCGCTGGTCCCGCTCCACAAACATCCTCTCACCTTTTATAACCTCGGTTCCTGCCATCTCTTTCAATCACAACCCTGAAATGCAATTTGCCTGAATTTGCGCATTTGGTCGAGTGCGGATTTTCCCCGTTGACCCCTAGACCCTACATTTGCAATACTTGTGATTAACCCTTCTCTGGGCCTGTATAGGTACCCGCTGCTTGCAATGCAAGCCATCCCCGTGTGCTGGGGCATACAGAACACCGATCGAACCGACCTTCGCCTGCGTTCGTTCCCCAAACGTCTCACTGGAAGCTGATGAAAGCGCTGCCATTACATAGCTTCCTATTCCAATCCATCGAACACGCACCGCTGCGCTCACGGCCCCTTGTTCAAAAGGGCTTCCTCTCCACTCTATTCAGCTCGCCGTAACTGCGGCTTTTACCTCTTCCACAAATGCCATTGTTCAACGTGCTTGCTTTTAACCATTCTTTTTCCGGTAAACCCCGCCGTTTCCACTTGGCAAGCACTGGACTGAGAAAGAGAGGGGTGAAACCGAGAGAGAGAAAAAAAAAATAACCAAAGATTCTACCGCCTTTCTTGTAGACTACTATATATACTACCCTATGGGATGTTTGTCCGTCGATTGAAGCCCTCTCTACATAGACCCGAAGAGCTTCACACTATTGTCATGTTTATACCTAATATGCACCAAGTAATATGTCCTTTCACAAGTTCTTTCTGTTGCCGCAAATACTGGACGGTCTCTCCCTCTTTTTGAATTAAATACTGAAATATTTTCCGAGACACAAACATCACGTTTGCGATTTTAAAGGGAGCTTTCAGAAAATAAGTTACCCGTTTCCAGGGTTCTTGTTTGAATTCATTTATGCTTTGAATAATCCGAAGACTGCTTTCATATTTTAGCTATACATTTTATTTTTTTTGGTAAGTGAAAGACGAATTCCGAAAATAAAAATTATGTTACTTTCACCCAAAGGCCCAACGAATACCTCTTATTATTTGTAATAATGGATATTGTTCATATTGAAAAGACGGCTTGGCAGCAAACCAAGTCCACGTCCTCTTTTGACCAGAGTTTGTGTTAAATATTGAAACCACATTTCATATTGATTAACATCACCCTTTCAATTTGTATTTTCATTCCTGAATCAAGCGTAAAACCTCAAACCTCCGGAACGGTCCCACAATAAAACGACCATTACCCCTTCCCTATCCGCACTCTCCCATGCATTCATTCAACCAGAATTCCGCAAGCCCCCCCTTTTTTTTTTCCCTTGCGCTGGTTACAAACTTTTTCTTCTTCTTCTTCTTCTTCTTCATTTCTCTTTAATAACTGGGACTCCATTACCGATGTGGCGCTCTTTGTGTGTGCATTATCCTAACAATAACAAGCAATTTAATCATTGCACCAGAAATAATTACGTAGCGAGGCCCATAGCATGCACGCATTGTGGGAAGCCGAGGACCCTTGCTTTGACTGCGCTAATCGACAATGAACTTGGAGTTTACTTGGCTGTCGAGGCAGCCGGAGGGGAGCCGCGAGATCGCAATACCGTGTGTGCAAGTTCATTACATCAGCTACAATACTAGTCTACCAATTTCAGACTAGTATTATATCATGAATGATGTATTCCCCGTTGATGAAATACCGAAGCAATGTCATAAATAGAATAAACCATCTGCAATCAGCGTCAAAGTATACTCAAGATTTGATTTCGTTACGTTATCAATTCGCCTCTAGTTGACAGATGGAGATGAATGTCAAATAGGAGCCGATTTTTGTTTCATTTAGATAGCATGACTAGCATGATCGTGTCTATTATTGTCAGGTCTCCATTCCAAACCTAGTCCATATTTGCCATTCGCTAATCTTATCAGGAAAGATCTATATAATGTCGAGAAAATATTTGGGCAATATTTGCACTTGAACTTCCCACCTGAACAGCACAATACGCTGGTACCAACAGGAGCCCGAACGTGTAACCTACAGCTTGTACACACACACGTGTACAGCGTCCATTATATATTGTAGGGGGTGCTTTCTTACAAGTACACACCGATTTTCTCGCTCATATTTATGTTCCATCATAGATCCATTCTTTCCGACCTCGGTTCGATGGAAAGGCGAAATTGGGCTTTGGCATAATTGGGAGAGAAATTCTTGTCAAGATTTCTGCGTGTTTACCCACCAAACTTGGCGGTTTGTTGACGCACACAGTGCTTGCCATAATGTACATGGACGTGTTCACTCCAAACAAGAGAGAGGAAAAGGAAGAAAAAAAAAACTTTTCAGTTTTCATCAAATTCTTGGCGACACGTTGTTATTCATAATTCAAAGTCGCTTCTGTATTTTGGTTTTAACTACCTACCCCGGCAAATGAAAATAACCGTGGTCTTACTTGAGTTTGGCCTGTGAAAAGAAAACATTTGCCTGTCGTCGTGCAACGCAGTACAAATTGGAAGTGTCGATCATCCTAGGGCCCTTACTCATTTCTGTACCCCCTGCCTGGACGGGTTGATTTGTTGATCTGGAGTACTACTAGTACTCTTATTTTAACAAAAATGACGTACCATATATATGAAGTGAACTGAAGTCCATGCAAGTCGAGCCCTTTCTTTCTGTGCATTATATGAATATTGTACCGCATACCCATGTGTTTTATACTGGTCAGTAAAACCAGTTACAGTACATGTATGTATTGTTATGATCCAATTCGATAATATTCCTCATCGTTACATTGTCTTATATAATTATATACGCTTGTTCGTAAAGTGCACTTGGAACATTTATTTTGTAAATTGTAGACCAAGAAGGTATTAGAATTTATAAATCCTTCGTGCTTGGACTATTATAGGTACGCCGTTTCCGTATAAAAATCACTAAATGTAACGAAGTGCAGCCGTGCCCAAGGCTTAGCGAAGGGAGAACAAAAGCATGATGGGCTAAACAAAGACCAATGAAAGCAGAACGGAAATTGTATAGCGGGCTTTATCGACAATAAGATTACGATATTGATTAAAATGACGCGAAGGGAAGCAATTAAGACCCTGTAAGCTTACAGTTGAGGTCCAGTATTTGACAGGAGTCCATTTGTGTGACGTAATCTTACCCACCCACCCATCCAAGACATAGCCTTTATCTCCCCTGTACCCCACCCCTAGCAGTGGGATACTCGAATGTAGTCTGCCGCAACAGACCCGAATGTTGTAACATTTTGACAAGCAACCGTTTCATGAACGCCCTTCACAAGGCCCCATATTTATTGCGTGTTATGTACCTGACCTTGTTATATTATTGTGTCTCAGTACTCCTCCTTGTATTCACCTTTATACTGCCAAAAAGGGAATGGATAAGTGAAGAAGCTCTTCACATAACTATGATGTGAACCTGCTCGAAACGCTTTGATTAAATCATTTAATTTACGAATTCTATATCAAATGGCGCGTTGACCCCCCCCCCCCCCCCCTCCCCCCTCCCTTCAGAATTCCAACGTTTAATAAGGGTGTTGTGGTAGAGCGTGTGCTATTTTCAAATACTGCTTTGAACGTTTATTTTCTTTACCACCCTTTGTCACTGTGGCGAATTGATTGATAATTATAAAACATTCAAATAAAACAGCATCCGGTACATTAATAATTGAGGGAAGAAAGCAAAAAATCGGGTGTGTGGTTATTCCGCGCTTTGTTTTCGAACACCCTCAGTCGCCAATACGCCGCCGCCATCCGCCAAGGAAACGGAAAGGAAATCGGAGGAAGAAGAAATCGGTTCTATTTTTAATCCCGCCGCTCCGTGCATGAAATTATAACCGCCCATTGTTGGCTGTGTGCCGCCAGTATAGCGACACGGCCACCGGAAACGGAGGAGAGCGATGTAATTTGGCTAATGGATTCGTGCGTGCGTGCAGCGGCCTTCAGATGCCCGCCTTAAAGGCGCCCCTCACCCCTGTGCTGAAATTAAAGAAAACGCTGGTTAATTTGTCTGCCAAAAGGTCGCCTTACCTTTCTCCCCTTAATTACATTTTCTTAAAATACCATACACACCACAAAGTGCGACTTTAATTGATGTATAATGTTCGGTTCTTCAAAAAACTGTGCTTGTTGAGTATGTGTGCAACATTTCTGCGATAGTGGGTTACACGGTTTGGTACATTTTACTTGTTCGTACGAGCTGTATGTATGGTCAACCTTTAATCGAGTGTTACCCATGCGGGGAAAACTCTCTCATTATGCGCACCCTCATTATGCACACCACAGCCCGAATGGACAAACAGTGCATGTGCAAAATACATTGATGGAGCAATATGCAATGTACGTGTACACGTATAATATATGAACTGAACTGAATACGAGTTTGTTATTCTCTTCACATTATGCTGTAACTTGAAAGTATGTTTGTTCACGTTGAATTTTAATTTGAAAATCGCAATTAAACAAACAATTTCCTAAAACATTTGCATGAATTTTTAATTTTATTTTGATGTTACAATCGGTCCACACTTCATTGCCTCAGTAAATTGAAATTCGCTATAAAAAAATTTCCATTTCATAGAACTTTATTTTATGTACTCATTCGTGATATAATTTAAACAAAATAGTAACTGCCAGTCCATCGTATTTGTTAAATTATTAATGTACGAAATGTGATAATTGCTAAGACATATTATAGTTCACTATAAAATCACGTAACTGATGGTCAATCAACCCCATATTTCGCTGAAATCAGCATTATTATATGAATTTACAATTATTACAAAGGGTTGACTATAAGTCTATATTATATTCATCATTAAAGTTTTTTTTCTTACGTATACTATATACTTGTGTAATGTGCATAGTTTGTTACACAGACTACATGTATGCATATCACTGCCATTCGTTCATGTACGTTGTTACATTATTATGATTATCCCGCTTGTTTATGTCGAAGAAATTGTGAATTTAACCACATATTTATGTGGATTTGTGCACATGTACTTGCAGTTGCAACTTAAAAACCATTAACCTTTTCTTGTATTTTATCGTCACTGCCATAATTAGTTCATAATAAACTTGTTTGCACTTCGAATGTATTACCCATGTCACGTTGTCAATATATTATGGAGTAGGCAAAAGAAAACAACACTCATAATTTAGAAAATAACTATAATACTGACTATGTTATGTTCTGGTTACGTTTGTGCAGATAAACGGGTATGATTTTGAATGATTTGTGTACAATTATTTTGAATAATAACAGTTCATCAATTATACATGTACCGTGTACATCTTTTTCGTAATTGTATTCATTTGGGTTTATCACTTTATCCAGCGAAATATATCCATGTAATATAATAAACCTCGGCATAAGTTCGATGTCACAAGTTAATAAAACAGTATATCTTCATAAACATGTAATATCCATAGTTAACTTGTATCATTAATTTCAAGTTTTTTGAACCAACACAATTCCCATAATGTCAGCGAGCAGTTTCTTCAGACTCGTAAACAAGAGTACAAAACCAAACGCTACCCTGCTTATTTCTATAACTATTTTTATTTGTATTTTTATTTTTGTTGTGGGGGGGGGGGGGGGGTGGGGGTGGAATCGGTGAATTGTGAACTGTTCCGCAGTTGGGGGTTACATTGTTGTAGCACCATGCAGAAGTAATACATGGTAAACAAGTTACTTTATACTTTTGTAATTCCGTTTACAATAATGTAATGGAATGTTTATAAATATATTTATAGTTAGGCCTGCGACAGGACCTGGACCTGAATAGGCTTTCTATTCATTCTACGGGTTCCACCGAGGGAATATAGAGAGAGAGAGGGGGAGATTATCTAACCTGTTTAGAGCTAGCATGGTTCGCTAACGGTCAGATTCCTTTGTGCGGCTTCACTTCTTTCACCGGCTACCAAATTGAATTAGGCCTAATAACATAGCCCTGAAGGAAAGGCAGCCCCGTCTAAACAACCCAGTTGAAAAACACTATGACGCTATGATACGGTCCTCTTGTTCTCTTGCTACCCCCCCCCCCCCCCCCCCCCCCCCCCCCCCCCATCGGCATGGGTAATTATGATCATCGGGGTGGTGTTTATTCCTTATTGTTTGCTGTATTGACAGTGTCATTATTTCTATATTATGTATTTTTTCCTCAAAGAAACGTTTGGGAAATAAATGAAGCTGAAGTCATAACAAGCTTTACCCATCTATACAATGTAGGCATGTAATACCCAAATAGGCGTAAACGTAACATTGGTGCTAACTCCACGATTTATTTATTAGTTATGACAGGACCATTCGTTCTCATCAAATTCTTCTTCTTTTTTTGTTCGTTTTACTTAACTTTTATAGCGGATATCTTTGTCATACATTATGTTGTAATATCTGACATACACCTCAGCTACATTGTATTGTAACAAAACAAAATAAATGTTTACCTTTTCACGAAAAAGAAATCTCGAACGGGGAGTTGGTATCTCGATGGTACAACTATTACACATCCTTTGCTCACAAGGTGGTACACAGAGCAGCAGCTGACGGTGCTGAAATGGGTGGGATACAAATCACGAAGTATCTAGTGTTCCGTATACATCAACTACATAATGTGAGTCGGTAGCGGGCGGACTTTAAGAATTGTATTTTCGGAAGGAAGAAATCAAATTTGAGTCGCTTATAAATACGTTATACCCACTGTAGTTTTTATAACCATTTTATACAGCTTTCATGCATGTACGTATGTACACATTTGAAACGTATATTAATTATGTTTTAATGCACATGTATTTGAAATTAATCTTATACAGTTTACATGTCCATGTATTTTACTGGTAAACCTCTAGCTTTACAAGTTAGAGAAGATTTTTTATTAGCACACGTTTTAACCATAAGTGTTAGGGATGAGTTTTCATATACTCAAATGTTGAGTAGACAATGTTGATTGCAGATTTGATGAACACTTGGTTTTGTTTGGGAGCCAATGTTTATAGTTCCCAATGCAAGCAAATAATACATGTTATATTACACTCGCATGTTATTCGAATTGAATTGTTTTAGACTTAAAATCATAACTGATATTGCCTCCTTGTATTCTGTATTCACAGTATTCAATGCAAAGTTGGGTTGGTACCAGCGAAAGTTACGTAATTTGACGAATTTGTCTATTTTTAGAATAATGATGTCGGCTAGCACTATACCTATACGCGTGTTTTTGCGCCGTGGTAAAATATTGTCAAGCTATCGATGTGTTCAGTTCACTCTATACAGTTCTATTATTATATGTAATGCTATAATTTCTACATAGCAAACTAAAGTTTATAATTTGTTATTTGAACGCTTGATATAACAGTCACAATCATGAAGGTATTTATCATGTATTGTTCGATGTCGACGCTTGAGGAAATATTGAAGTTCTATTTTATTATATTATTTATTTTCCCAGGAAGGCATTAAAATCTTGAAAATCATGTACTTACCAATAGCGTTTGTGTTATTCTATACAGACTCTGTCCATTCATTTTCTGAGAGTTGATGTGAATTTGATCTGTGATGATAAGCAAAGAAAATGGTTTCTCAATTTATGAATCAGCCCTCACGGGATGGTGTTGTACTACCGCGAACACGTGTTGGTACGCGTATGTTTGTGGTTGTGTGCATGTGTGCC